>JALLPA010000786.1:0-18174 GCA_036939895.1 Thalassiosira exigua
GGTTAAAAAAGAGGTCATTGTAAATGTGGCAGCTCGAATTGCATGGCGCTGCCCATATCTTCACAAAAATGGGGTGCCGGCGTGACTATGCGAGTCTTAACTGTGACCACGCAAAAATCTATCACAACCTTCCGCAACTCCCTCCGCATGATGTTGTCAACTCCCTCCACATGTTGTCGTGCCTACTTTCACTTGTTTGTACATATTTCCTCGGTCTATTGAGATGGTAGATTTCAATTCTTCCTCTGACATGGCAAGCGTTCACTTGGACATGTTGACTCACATCAGGATCACCAGAACTATGATTTATCACTCAGCAAATTCTCACTCAGGTAGTGGCAACAGGATGACCAGGAGATCTGGCAAAAAGTGCTATGGCTCAGCTAAAAAAGTACAAGGTTGCACTCAACGAGTGCATGCGTGATACCATGTACAACGAGACGTTGACTCCCCTCATTTCTGATGAAGTCAACAACAGTTTGGTCGATTGCTTAGCCTGACTATCCTTGCCTGGGGATCTTGCTTCCAATGCTGTTTGGTGCGGGGGCTCATTTAATATGTATGTAATCTGAAATACAAAGACATAGCTTCAAAAACATTCCCCGCGGCCATCGCTCTCGCTGTCAACCGGCGCTGTTCCTGGCTGCTTACGGTCCTGGTCGACAAGGATTGGTTGGCGCGGATGCTGATCTGAATGTGGAGAGGGAGGTTCGATCATATTGACGTCATTTCATGCAGATTCTACTTTACATTGACTCTGGAGCTCTCCCAAGTCGCTCCAGCAAACTAACGTTGTGAATGGTCCATGTTTCCCCATTGTCCCTCGTCCTATCTCCAAGCCTGCATCGGGTTGCTGTTCTCCAGGTGCGTCCCCGCGTCCCTCAGCTGCATCAGGAGAAGGTGATTCCACCAGTCCACCGGACCTGGCAGCGAGTATAGCATGCACTCCTGGGGGTCGACCACGCAGTTCGGCCCGGCGTCGGACCCCGACAGGTGCCCGTCCGGACGGAGCACCGTCATCATCCACGGGTCGAGGAGCTCGATGTCCGGCCCGCTCTTGACCGTGTTCAGCAGGTTCCACTCGTTGATGATCCTGATTGCGTAGTCGTTGTAGGGCGGGAGCTCGCCCCACCAGTGCCAAAAGGCGCCGTTGACGATGCGGGGGCAGTACTCGCCGTAGTGCGCGTAGACGCCGTCGTGGAGGTGGCACTCCTTGTGGCCGGGGATGGAAGTGCGGAACATGACGACGTCGTTTGCCTGTTAGAGAAGAACAAGGGGGGAATGGAGCGCCGGTAAGAACAAAACATGAGTGCGAGGAGAAGATGCAAGGTCAAGAGCGCGGAAGGCTCACCCTGGCCGCGTTCGCCGCCGCCATCTCGTCGATCTTCCCCACGAAGTTCTGGAAGTTCGTGATGTACCCCTGCCAGTCGTCCCCCCAGTGATATCCCGTGTTCACGATGAGGAGCTGCTTCCCCGCGAAGGCCGCGTAGTCGCTCGACCAGGGGTAGCAGTACTGCTCGTTCGTCGGTCCGCAGTTGGGAAAGCCCGGGCTTGGCGTGGTCCCCGGCTCCTCGAGGCGGTCGTTGCGCACGTAGGAGAGCTCGAAGGACGTCACGGTCGTCGTCCCCGTGCACGCGATGTTCTTCGTGAAGTTGGGGACGACGTTGGGGTCGAGGCTGATGGCGTCGTTCTGGTCCAGGATGCTGGCGAGGCTGATGGCCTGGGTCATGGTGGTGTGATCCCCGACGAAGAGGATGCGGGTGAGTCCGAGGCGGTCCATCTCCGTGCAGAGGGCGTCCTGGTGATGATGGTTGACGGGCGACGAATGAGTGGGAACCATGCCTCAAACGCAGAACTCGACGAGTCCAACCAGCTCTCTAGGTACCCAAGCCAGGGTCCCGACTTAGCGGAGTCCACCGGCGCCAAAAGGTCTCCCTTTCCAAACCCGAACCCCGATCCCTCCCTCGGGACTCACCTTGGTCATCACGTCCACGGGACACGTGGCCCAAATCGTCTCGTCCCACCGATACGTCGTCGGAGCGCGGTACGGCTCCTCGGCCGTGCTCGCGAAGTTCGCGTCGGCGCATCCCAAATACCCGTCCACCGCCGTGTCGTACTGCAAGGTCGGGGCGAGCGCCGCGTCCGACGCCCACGACCCCACCCTCGCGCGGAGGTGACGACAGTCTCCGTCGAGGAAGGCCGGCGGGAAGGACGGGACGGTGAGGCGATTGAGGTAATCTTGGGGGGAGCACGTGAGCCACGTGGAAACGGCCGCCCCTCCCGCCTCGGCCTTCTCGTAGACGTAGGTGTACGCGTCCCTGGCGATCGCCGGGATCAGGCACCCCACCCCCGGGGGACAGACGAGGTGGTCGGCGGTGACGGTGCGCATGTACCAGCTCGACGTGGACGTGATGACGTTGTACGTGACGTCCGATCGGGGGTACAGCTGGTGGAAGAAGTGATACAGCTCCTGGGCGTGGAGGGTGCACCCTTCCCCGAACTTGGCGCACGTCGGGGTGACGACGATCGCGACGTTCGTGGAGCTGCGGGGGATGTGCATCGCGTACGCCCAGTTGGGGAGGGGGTCGAAGGGACAGGTGCAAGTCGACATGGACATGTCGCAGTCGTCGTTCCCGCAGCTCAACGCCACGACGCTGACTTCCATGTCGTCCTTCTCGCGGTGGCTGAACTCGGCGGCGTTCCGGAGCCAGAAGGTCAGGGCGCGAGATTCGACGGTGTTGAGCCAGTTGGTGGCCATGGTACGGAGGTTGTTCCGGATCCAAGGTAGGACTTGGCTGAACTGACATCCCAGGTTGCAAGTGCTGTCTTCGGCGTTCAAGTATCCGTCGGGGAACAGGACGCACTCGGGATTGGTGGGATCTTCCGACGCCAGGCAACCCTCGCACATCGTCCTCAACGCGGGGGCGTCGACGCATCCGGGCTGGAAGGCGTAGGCGTTGATGCTCAAGGGATCGGGGAGGTGGAATTGGACGGTGGTGAGGTTCCCGGTGCAGAACCGCTCCCACTTCGCGCAGCGGTGGGTGTAGTCGACGTTGAGCCCGATGTCGTTGTTCGCCACGTGCAAAAGCTGGGCCGCGAACATGTTGAGGACGCTGGTGTAGGGGGCGTCGGGGTCCCGGCAGACGTACTCGGACTCGGTGAAGATGACCTGGGCGAAGGGAACGAGACGAATGAAAAAGTGAGCACAGGGGCATGTTGGATCAATTCCTGGTCTCTCCCACCCAAGAGACCACAGCTACACACAGGCATCTAATGATATGAGTGAGCATGAACAAAAATAATATATCCGGACACTCAAGAGATGTGCGAAAGAGCATGTATGACTACACATGGCAGCACAGGGCAGGGTGTCAAAACGGCCTTCCCCCCGCCGGGTATCATCCAAACATGCACATCTCAAGCAGTGCAACAACCCAACGGCCTCCACCTTAAAGATATGATGCAGCATGTGCGGGGGGCACTATTTCCCAGCAGCACCGTGCACGGCGACAAAGAAATGCCCCCCTCCCCACCCAGATTCTACAATCGAAGCAATGCCACACGCGATCTCACCTGCTCGAACGACGTCGTCCCCGCGTCGTACGAGTCCAACCGCTCGACGATGGCCCGGCACATCCTCGCGTGCGCCGGCTCGTCGAAGACCGTCCCGTCGGGCAGGTCCGCCGCCCGCCGCCGGCGCTGGTCGAAGTCGTCGAGGAATTGGGAGGTGGCCGCTCGGGTCATGAGGCGGGCGTGCTCTTCGTGGGACAGCATGCCGGTGGACAGGGAGGAGGAGGAGGAGGAGGAGCCCCCGGCGGAGGAGGATGAGGAGTCGCGCTGGAGCGCCCGCGTCCGGGACGCGGGGGCGGGAGGGTCGAGTCCTCCCCGGAGGAGGCCGGGTTGGAAGATCACGCCGAGGAGGGCGAGGACGCCCACGAGGGCCGAGGAGGCGGAGGGGGAGAGCTTGACGCCGAGGAACCTCCGCCTGCCGGTGCCGGCGGTTTTGCCGACTGCGTTGGCGGGCTCCGCGGGGGGGGCGAAGGACACCCGCGAGGAGGCGGAGGCGCAGGAGGAACCCTCGTCGCGCCGGACCCGTCGGGAGGACGCGAGGCGCTGACTGCGCAGTTCGACGTGGCGGCGGGAGGAGGCGTCGCGCCGACTCGTCCCTCCGCTTCCATGGCCTTGGTAGTTGATCCCCCCGCCGTCGGTCCGGACGCCTCCGCCCCGGTGGCCGTTCCGGAGCGCGGAGGGCAAGGGCGCGGGGTGGGCGCCGTCGCGGCGGCCGCAGTCGCGGGAGGAAACCGACGTCGCGGAGAACAGGTCCGACTCCTCCCGATGCCGGCGGCCGGGGAAGCCGACGCCGACGGCGCCGCGCCGGGTTCGCCCCTCCGGCTCGGACCAACATCGGCCGCCGTCGCCGTCGCGGCCGCCGCCGTAGGCGGCCGTGGGAGGGTCGCCGTCCCGTCCTCGCATCTCCGCGCCGTTCGTCGAACGTCGTGGCTCGTCTTCCGAGGGGGGGGAGCGTCGCTGCCGCTCCGGCGGGTCCGAGGAAGAGGAGGAGGAGATGGGCGCCATGGTCGCCGTCGTCGCAGTCGTCGTCTTCGTGTTTGTGGCGGCAACTGCAACAGCAACAGCAACAACAACAACAGGGAACTAACAGGGGGGGACGATTTTTTTTCGGACAAACAACTGCGGATACGAACTTCGCCGGGCGGCGCGCGCGGGGCGCGCGGCCGGGACGGCGGAACAGAGTGCCGAAAATGACTCCCGGACCGGAGTCTCGGTCATTCCGGGTCATTTCACGATCAGATCACATGTACTCGCTAAATAAGATTAGTCTCGCTCATGATCGCCAGTTTGCCTACTTACCTACCTAATGTCGCCCGCCGCCCAAACACGCGGGGACCACTCTCCAACAGAGGCCTCCACGTGGCACGACTCTCGGCGGCCGACGGGAGACTCTTAGGTATCTACGGCCAGAATTTTTGCCACCCCCGATCATCATTAGATATTTAAGAGGGTAGGTAGGTAGTCAGCGCTCAGCGCCCATTTGCTAGCAATATTATTATCATCTCGTCCCGGAGCGCCACGACCGCCTCCCGGAGCNCGGAGCCGCTCTGCCTCCTCCCGCGCCGTGGCGAGCTCCTCCTCCGCCTTCGCGTCGATCGCCGGGTCACGCGCCATCCCCGACCCCGCCGCCGCCGTCCGCCGCTTATACGCCTCCACCGACCTCTGGAGGAGGATGTGCTTCGTGGCCTCGTTTCTCAGCAGGAAATGCTCGACCTAATGGCATTCCAGTTTTGTCCAGGTTGACGACTGCCAAACCAAGGAAATCTCTACTTGGTGCTACATGATGATATCCCGTTTGTTCTGTGGTTGCCAAGGAGGGGCTATTCAGAGTGGCCTCGGTGAATGGTCCAGCCGCTATTTTCTATTCAACGCGCTAGCACATGCATCGGGAGATAAATATGAGTGACAGGAGAGCGAAGAATATTATTGTCAGAAGCCTGAGGAGGTTACTCAATATTTTTCGGCTAGTGATAGGCGCCAAGACGGGGGATAAGTGTGCGATGGGTATATGAAGTTGGTAGAAATCTAATGCATTCTTTTTATTCGTCTCTAGAGAGAAGCCTTACAATATATCAGCTTCGCTGCGGCTCAATCCATCTTTGTCGCCCTCGCTTCCTTTGTGCATCTCCTCAACGGTGTTATATTGCTGAAAAAATTGACTCCGTCGCGTTGTCCTCTAGGAGACGCCATCAATGGGGTCTCGGGTAGCTCGTCGTCTTTGGCGACGTCCTCTTCGTCGTGCCTTCTCCATCTATGAAATGTACCCGGAGTTAAAAACTCCGGGGTATTGAAGCGTTTGTTCTGTCGGTCATTTGAATGAAGGCTGGGAGTGTGAGGGGTCAAGGGCATGCATTCGTCGTCCTCTTCGAATTCGTCATCGCCGTGCTGTTTTGTTTCTGGCGTGTACATCCTAGAATGATCTATATTTTCTGCTGCCCTGTCAGTTGACAAATGGGTCTCTGGCGACAGCGGTGTCTTCTCGTCGTCCTCGTTTATTGCATCGTGTTTGGGGGCACTACAAAGCGTTCCATCCGCAGCTGATGAGTGAGGAGATAAAGGATTCTCCGTATCAGGAGCATCATTGATTGAACTCCTCTCAGGGACATGGTCCAATGTCTGGTCGAAATTGTCAGGTGTATTGGCAGGAGCATGCCCCACCGATTTCGACGAACTGGAAGAAGTCTCGGATGTACACGCTTTCGTACAAGCATCGCCATACTCGTCAGTGTCATTTCCTCCCCACATATTAACGAAGCTGGACATGTACCGGAGGTAGTCCTAAAGTCCAAACAGTTGCGAAGATGCTTTGAGGTCTGCATCTGTGGATTCTACAAGTGCAAATGAACTCGATTTTTCTCACCTGGTATTCCATCCATTCGTCCTGATTCTCGTCGTCCGAGGAAGGCGAGGCGTCGACTTTTTTGAAGGGGTACATCGCCGAGCGCAGCATGATCATGATCATCCCGCACACCGATATGGCGAACGTGACGGTGATCATGAAGATCAGGCTTCCCGACGAATCCGTGCACGCGGTCCCCTCGAACGCCTGCCGGTAGATGGGTCTCATTTTTTTACAACTGGCCAAGTCGAAGATGGACCTTGGATGGAAGCAGCGCAAAGACGAGGCATCGACGTCGATGAGTGACGACGAACTGACGAGGACAATTTCCTTTCGGTCCTCGTGCAACACCTCCACCCACGTACCTCAATGCACTCAACAAGATCCCCAAGTTGTCTTTGATCAGTCCGATCCCCTCGACGATGTGAGACACGTCCGCTCCGCACTGTTCGTTGATCTCTTCGACGCCAATTTCGTGGACCTGCACGAGGAACTCGTTCGCCGATCCTATGCCACTTTGTATGTCCTCCTCGTATTGGTAGAGGTGATCGACGGGGTCTTCCGTCGCACAGCCGCTTTGGTAGTAAGTGAACGCGGTGTGTATGACGTTGTCGTTCGCGATTCCCCTCTCGGCGAGGATGTCCAACACCGATCCCGCGGGGCCGCTTTGCTGCGCGTTGCCCGAGCAGAAATCTGTGGATACGATCTGTCGTGAGGTGCCTACCTCCAGAGCGATTCGAGACGCGAATGGCAAGCAAAGGACGCCTCTCACTCACCAGCGTTCGAAATGCTCGCGAACGCCAGGACCGACGTCGCGAGCCAGCTGACGGCAACGAGGACGACGAAGACCGGAAGGAAGAAGCAGTCGGTCATGGCGTGGATCGCTCGGAGCCGACACCTCCGCCCGCTCGACAGCGCCGCCAAGATCATGAGGAAGACGATCACGTTCAAGACCAGCGCGAACATCCGTATCGTCCAATCGTTCTTCTCGAAGGACGTCACCGCGTTCTCGATGTATTCCGTCCCGTCTGTGACTCCGTCAATTTACGCCGCATCGCGTCCAGGTCGCTCCCGTGCAAATACGCCTTGAGCTGCACGAACTTCTCGTTGAGGCCCTCGATTGACCGTCGCAAGCTCTCCTCGTCGAAGGCGCCGCCCTCCAAGTTGGGACACGACCCCTCCACGTTCAAGATCGCGTCGACGTCCAAGGCGTCGAGGTTCCACCGAACGCGCTTCACCGAATCCATGATCAGCAATCCCTGCGTGATCAGGTCGTTCGCGTTCCGATTGAGCTTCCTCGCGGACAGCGACGCGATCGAGACGGATTGCAGCCCGGGTCCCACGAGGGCCAGGCCCGAGAGGATGACGAAGCATCCGAAGGCGACGAAGCAGCATCGGATCATCGCGATGTGGCCGGGAGGCGCGTGCCGACCTTTTCCGTCGGATTTCACCTGCATCCGACCCGCGCAGAGGCCGACGCGCCGCCTTCCCATGCATTTGCAGGTGATTATGGTCGCCCCCCAGAATACGAAGAAGGACAAGAGAAAGAAGGATATGTCAAGACCTGCACTTGCGAGGTGGAAAGGATGAGCAGGCGGGTTGTGGATCAGAAGGCAGAGAGAGGCACGGAACTGTTCGTCATCTAGCTCACCCCTACCACGTAATCCGCTTGTTCGCCTGGATCGCTCGACGCGAGGGCCGAAAAGTCCGAGGTGTGACCGAACCTGCGACGGCGGGCGATGGATAGATGGGTAAGATGGGCATGAAACTCGGCATTTCATGTTGTGCATAGTTCTCGTGCGACTCCGCGCCCACGCCATCTATGTTCTCACCTGGGCAGTCGGCTCATGAATCGCACGCCGGCGGTCTGTGGATGAAGGACGAGGAACGACATGAGACTTGAGGGTCGCCTTCGACGACGCGAAGAGGTCGCGAAACGCGGCCGCCAAAGGACACTGAACGACGCACCTCCGCGTAGGAGACGTCCGATGACATGTTCGATGCGCTTCGTTGGTCTACAAAGAGAACTGACCACCTCCGAATCTGAAGACGACAAACCGTCGACTGGGTAGATGTCGCGCCGACGTCCCCGAAGGCAGGGTATGTGGTATGCGCTTCTACGAAGAGTCCTGCTCCTGCGATGGCGAGACGAGGGGCCGGGCCAGCTACCTGTTTCTATGGCTGGCTGCGGCTACCACCTCTGCGTGCCGTCGCTACCTACTGCAACACTGACTGACAATGACATACGATTAGGTACGATGACTAAGGTAGTTAGGCCGGGCGACGACATCCGCCATGCCATGGCGGCCATGGCAAGGTCTCGTCTTCTCTGCATGCGGCCCCGATATTTCATCGGCGACAAGTCTTGCGAGTTGGGAACCGTTGGTTTTGTGGAACTTCCCGTACATGTACCTGATTTTTCCAATACGAGTTCCTATTAGAACTTGATTGTACGTGAAAACAAATATTGATTCCTGTATTATTATTATACTTCACATGCATGGGTATCAGTACAATGCTTTCTTCGGATGCATTTTCTCGGCACTCCGAACGGCACACATCAAATCTCATTTTGCCGCCAACCCACCGTCCGCGTGATCCACGATTCAATCTCTCGAAACCGTCGGTTCAGCATCGCATCGATTGCAGGCTCTTCCGATTGCAGCTGCAGGATGATGCTCTTCTTCGGCTTCGGCGCCCTTCCCGTCGGTCTTGTAGCAGTCGTCGCAACGAACAACTCGAGAGCAGGACTGGCCATGGAGGTAGCCCCCCCTAATCCCGACGCCGCCCGGCATGTGCACTTTAACAACGCCGGGGACTCGCCCTCGCCGCCGCGGGTGACGGACGCCGTCGTGGCGCACTTGGAGCTCGAGGCGCGGGTCGGAGGATACCGCGCCGCCGAGCTGGCGTCGACCGAGGTGGACGGGGTGTACGCGTCCGCGGCGCGCTTGATCGGCGCCGGCCGCGACGACGGGGACGGCTCCGGGAAGCGCGACGCCCGGGAGGAGGTCGCCCTGGTCGAGAGCGCGACGGTCGGGTGGACGCGGGCGTTCTACTCCGCGCTCGAGACGAAGGAGCGCGAGGTGCTCGCTCGGACGGGACGACGGGAGGCGGGCGCGGGCGCGGGGGACGAGCGAGAGCTGGCGATTCTCGCGAGCGAGGCCGAGTACGCCGCCAACCTCGTGGCGGCGGTGAAGTTCGCGAGGGATCGCGATCGCGGCGGCTCGAGGGTGCGGTGGCGGGTCCTCCCGATCCCGTCCGCCGTGGTCGGAACCGAGGGGGGAGAGCGCGCGAGCACCGGCGCGGTGGATCTGGACGCGTTTCGATCGATCCTCGGGGGGACCTACGCCGATCCTTCGGGCGGGAGGATCTTGGACCCGGCCTCCGTCGCGATGGTGTGCATCACGCACATACCCACGAACTCCGGCGTCGTCAACCCGGTGAACGAAATCGGGGAGATGATCGAGGAGTTCAACCTGAGGGCAGGGTCGACAAGCGACGATACCTCAACGGCTGGAGCCCAGGCGCCGCGCTCGAGGCTGCCGTCGATCTTCTACCTGGTGGACGCGTGCCAGTCCGTGGGCCAAATCCCCGTCGACGTCCGCGCCATGAAGTGCCACGCCCTGGCGGCCACGGGGAGGAAGTACCTCCGCGGACCGCGGGGGACGGGCTTCCTCTACGTCCGAAGGCGCGTCGCCGACGGCTTGGAGCCCAGCCACGTCGATCACGCGGCGGCTCCGGTGACGCGGACGGTCGCGGAGCGGTCGCCGTCGTCGTCGACGCGCGGCGGACTCGAAGGGGAGGGCGCGTTCGGGCTGCGCCACGGCTACCGGCCCGGGGCGGCGCGGTTCGAGTTCTGGGAGGCGAGCGTCGCGAACCGGCTCGGGCTGGGGGCGGCGATGGACGCGGCCCTCGAATTCGGGATCGACGCGATCGGGGCCAGGTGCGCGACGCTGGGAGGTCGGCTGCGGGAGCGGCTGCGGGAGGTCGAAGGGGCGCGAGTGCACCACGACGGCTCCTCCGCCTGCGGCATCGTCTCCTTCGTCGTGGACGGCTTGGACGCGGCGACCGTCAAGGAGCGGATGCAGGAAGGAGTGCGCGAGGAGGTCCCGGATGGCGCGGAGCGTCCTCCGTGCTGCTACCACCTCAGCGTGGTCCCCGCGACGTCCACTCCGCTGGACTCCGGGCGCACCGGACTTGGAGAACGACCGTTGCTCCGCGCTTCCCTGTCGTATTTCAACACCGAGGACGAAATTGAATCATTCTGCCGAGCCTTGGCGATGGTTCAGAAGAAATTATTGATACGTGATACGTAAGCGGAGAAGAGGTTTGCAGAGACATCTTTGCTGAGACTTTTTCCTAGGAGTGATGAAGGGTTGGCCTTTTAATCTACGGGTGTACCTTTGTTCCAGAAGGGGGTACCAACAAAAAAATATACCACTGTCACATGTATTGAATGAAGGATACGCGATCATAATCAGATGCCAGGGCAGACCAATCAACCCAACTGGCTCCATGAGAATTTGGCCACAGTCATGTGTGAACATATGACATGACCTGGTACCATGGCATACTCTTCACTGTATCGATCAACTCTAAGAGTGGTTGCAGCAGTTGAGACAAGAACAGGCAACATGGAAGTTTTCGTTCGATATGTGCTCTGGGGGCAATATGAACCCTAGTCGTCAACCAGCCGAGTAGACAAAACGGCCCCCATCTAGAATAGACTGAGACTCAGTAATCTTTTCAACGGCATTCGCTCAGCCAAATCTACCTGGACTGATGCACAAACCAGGCACTGCTTCTGAAAGACGTCTCTCTCCCATGTTTCACTTTGCACTGCGATGTTTAGGTCTGCGCTTCTTGTGTCTGGAGTGCTTGGACTTCCTTTTGTGCTTGGCAACAGACACGTCCTCTTCCTCATCTTCTTCGAGTGGCACTGGGCATAAATCTAACCGTATCTTTGGTAGAGGTTTGACCTCCACCGTAACAGGATTCCTGGGGATGTCTTCGAAGTTGGAGAAGTCGGCAAAATCGTCCAGAAGTTTTTGTTCAGAGACAGCTTTGTTTGGTAAGCCAACTGTTTTCGAATCAATGGTGCGCATTGATGGTGTGCTTGGTCTCTCTGGCATTTGGTTTTGTCGATTTCTCCGCGGGGATATTTGAGACGGGCTTGGAAGTGCTGTGCTGCTGCGGGTGTTAGGAGAACTGTTTCCGGGTAATGGGTGCGAGGAAGTTGAGTTCTCCACTTGGTTGCCAGGAAAGTTTCCAAATGATGTCTGCGATCTGCTGCTCGGAGAGGGAGGTTGGGCTTGAGACCTGGGAGATGCCGGGTTCCTCGGTGACGTTGTCGAGATTCCATAACCAGGAAGTGAATTGTATACATCAAGGAAGACCGCCAACAGACCTTTTCCTTCTGCCCCATATCTTCGTTTCATCTGATCAAGAACAAGCAGAAATGCTTTGTGTACAGCCAATTGGTCGCTTAAGTTTTTGCCCACGGGTCGGATTTCTGTCACAATCCTAGCTTCGCAGCTCTGGGTGTCAAATGATCGCAAGCACAACCTTGCTTTGGCAGCAAAGCCTCTCCGAGGCATTTGATCTGCCACAGCAAACTCCAGCGTTTCTTCGTTGTCGTGCTCTACAGTGATAGTTTCTGAAAGCCTCACCAATTCACCGTTACGGGTCCTGCTGTAGCTCACAGTTCGCTGTGCTCCTGCCATAGACCCGCGAGAGATGAGTTGTTGTTCCGACGAAGGAGCATTACGCTCAAAATCGTTTCGAGAACCAGGAGGGAACGCCCATGCCCCATGTCTGTAATCTGAGTCTACTCGCCCTTTCTCCCACGTTTTGTTCACTGGAGACGATGAGTCAAGGAACGCTACTCGGCAAAGTGCTAGCGGAATCGGTAGGGAAATATTTGTGGCGATGTCAGTACAGATCGCTTTGCCAAGCTCATAGTGAGGGGTCGCGAGTGCTCTCGGGCTGGCAACACCGCTTGCCATTTGTCTCATAGCAGATCGCCCTGGAAGTTGTGACCAGCTCTGCCTGCCTTCTGGGACTTGGTGGTCGCCATTTAGGTTTGCACTTTCAGCTGCACGGTGGAAAGGTTTCTGCTCCTCATCATTGGATTCATCACTACTGGTGCCTGGCTCACCGAATGAGCTGTATTTGGACCTGTCATCGAGATCCTCCTTGACACGACCGGTAACATGGTGGTTTTTTCCTGCATCGGACCTATCGCGCCTATTGCTGCGTGATTGCGATGACCCACGGGCAGACAGGGGGGAGAGTGCTCCCTTTCCAAGTTTGCCACCTAATTGGTTCACCGGCACTCCCCCCCTAACGCTGAGGCGTTCGGTCTCGCACTCAAGAAGTAGCTTTAGGCCACAAAAAAGAAGCTCGGCTTCCCTATTCGAATTTGCGAGGAATAGCATAGATTTTCCCGTTACCTTTTTGGTGCAGCAGTGGAGAGTGGTTAATCATTTAGTGCTAGGAACGTAGAGGGCCTTATCGCACACAGCAAAGAGGAGCAAAACTTACGTCTTGTAATGAAAGTATTCGAAGGTGCTCTGTCGCATCGTCAGGGCTAAGCCGAATGGTTACACTGGGCTCCTGACTCAAAGTGGTGACGTCAGTCAGTGACATCGAATATTTCTTTGATAGCTTGACGTTCCCAGCGTCTGTGAGTGCAGTGAAATCCTGGCGAATTTGTCGTTTGATCAGGATTGAATATAGGCGAAAAAATTAATGAGCTTGGATATTGAACGAGGACACCATCATAAGGTATCAACTGTAAAGTGTCACTCACCTCAGCATCTGTCATTGATGAAGCGATGCTACTTGCAACAGTAATATCATCCATAGCAGACGCTGCATCACCGCCACCACCGTTGCCCTTCTCCTTCGATACGAACCCCAGACGCAACGAACCAATCTCAGGGAGCATCAGCCACAGAGTCCGCTTCTGCCTCCTCGTCATGCCACTGCGATTCATAGGTGTGGAGTTCGGCATGAGGTGCTGAACCGTGACACCTCCATAGAGGAACTTCTTGAATTTGGTCTCAAAAAGTGCAAAGCGGTCTGCCTCCTCCCTGCTAAGTGAGGAGAGGAAGGAGTAAGGCGAGGGGGGGAAGTCATCCCTGCTTCTCCTGCTGCCGTTGTTGGTGGCGTCGGTGTCCACAATGTCCCCTCCAACGGCAGCAATGGATCTGTCAAAGCGCCAATCGTTCATGGCATCCCTCAGCAGCATTTCAGGTGGTTGAGGCAATTCCGTCATGTCATGCGCGTATTCCACGCTTGATTCGGGAATGAGAAGAAACGAAGAGAGACTGGTTAGAGCGGGCAAGGAAAGCAGCATTTATCCTCCCGGCGCCCCTTGCATTCAAAACAAAGCAAGCACGGGATACACATTAGGAATGGTGCGGAAGAAGCTTAATCTGGGCACTTGCGAGAGAAAGCACAAATTCTCCAGAGAAAAAATCCCCAACCCTAGCACATCCACTGTCAAACGGTGCTTCGCCGTGCTAAAAGAGCAGCAGGCTGTTTCCCGTTCCAACACCAGAAAAGCATTGCCCTCGAGGATCCCATATCCAAGAAAGCCCTGCCGTTAGGTTCGAGCTTTTGTCGGCATTGATGTCACAGGTCCTCTTTGTCCCTTCCGGAGCGGGAGTCGAATGGTTCTTTTGCACCAGATGAGCTCTCATCGACGACATCAATCATCTTTGCAAAAACAACAGAAAAGGCATCAGTAACAAGGCACGAGCCAAATAGTCTGTCTTACCTGTAAAGCGCAGCATACAGATCCTCCGCCTCCGGTGGCGGTGCTGCCAGTCCTCCCAGTATGTCCTCCGCCCGCATCTCCCCAAGGACCGAGAACTTGTACGTGCGCGCGTTGATGTCGTTCCGGGTGAAGAACTTGAGCCCGTCCACCGACACGCCGAAATAGAGCCCCTGGGATTTGGCGTACGCCACCACGGGGGCCACGTCGCTGCCGCTCGCGTTCTTCCTCTGCGAGGACTGGTGGGAAGAGGCCCCTCGCCCTCCTCCCCGCTCGTGGTAGCTCTGGAGCGTGGACGCGCCGGACTGGTACGTGCTGGTCTCGTCTCGCGCGCTGCTGGCGGCCGTCGCCACCGTCCCCCCCTCCGCCCCGATCGTCCCGTCGTCTTCGACCCCCTCGTCCTGGCCGATGTGATCGGCGAGATTTATGCGCCCGGTGCACGCGCCGAGGCTCGCGGCGCCGTAGGCCTCCCTCCCGCAGTTCGCGACGGCCGCGCCGATGTTGCCCCCCACCACGAAGTTTCCACCCCTTCGAAAGTGGTCCATGCCCTCCGGCGTTTGTATTATAAACATGAAATCCGCTACCTACAATTTGATCAGCACCGGATAAAACAAATGAGACAATGCAGGTATCTGATTTCAAAGCAGAAGATTTCACGAACATACGAGAAGTTGATTGCAGGGTTAGTCGCTTACCTCAAGGCCGAACTGCAACCCCAGACCGAGACCGCAAACGCCCATGGCCGAAGGGGCCGACCACGTCCCATCAGGCAGGCGGGCGACGAGGATGCCAGACCCACCTTGGAGGGAAACCCCCACGACAACTTTGGAGATGCGGACGAAGCCGAGGCCGACGGCGTGGTTGAGCATGCCCCGGATCGTGGCCGCCTCGATGTTCTCGCTGGCGGGCTTCGACGATGTCCCCTGCGAGCCTGCACTCGCTTCCCCGTCGAACCGCGGCGTCGTCGGCGCGCCCCCGCTCACTCGCCGTAGCCCTCCCCCTTTCTCCCCCGGGGCGAGTTGCCGTATGAGCGCCGCCGCCCGGTCGCACTCGTCGTCCATCCGAAAGCTCGGGATGCCGAAGAGCGAGCCGCCCAGCGACAGGCCCGGGCTGCCCCACCCGCGGAACGCATCGCCGATGGCGGCGGCTCCGCTCTCGCGGTCGCGCTGGTCGCCCTTCGAGGAGGACGAGGGGGCAGAAATGGCGCGCTTGCGCTGGACCGTCCGCCGGAACACCATTACCACGGGGTACAGGCTCTGCGCGAGCGCGCCCTCCCCGCGGCGCGGCGCGCGGAGCGACGGATCGTCGATGACAGGGGAGCGGGGCGTGTCCGTCGCCTCTCCGTCGCCCGTCCACGCCCCTCCCTTGGCCCTGTCCCGGTTCTCTCCCTCGATCGCGCCGTCTTCGTCGAACCCCTTGAGGTCGTCGCCGTCGTCCGCCCCCTCGAAGCACCGCCCTGCCGCGGTCCGCGCCACGTCCGTCGCCGCCCGCGCCGCGTCCCGCGCCACCTTTCCGCCCTCCGGGAAGGCCGGGACCCGCCGCGACGACACCGCGCCGCCGTCCTCGCGGCCGGGTCGACCTCGCCGCCCCGGCGTCGGCGGCTCGAACGTCCCCCCCGCCGATTCCCCGAAGAGGAGGGAGTTGGAGTCGAGGGTGAGGTCGTCCCCGGCGTCCCGCGGCGGGGAGGACGCGCGCGGGGCGCTCCCGCACCGGGGCGGCGTGACGACGTTCGGGACCCCGTTGACGCCGCTGCTGTTGTTGTTGTTGTCGCCGCTGCCGTCCCCCCGCGGCGGGAGGGTGCACCCCCCAAACAGCTCCCGAAGCTCCTCGTACCCCGTCCGCGCCCCCCGCCTTTCGCGCTCCAGCGCGTACCGTGAGGCGCGCGCGTCGAGGCGCCGCAGTCGCTCGGCGTCCCGCTCGGCCTCGACAGACCGGGCCTTCCGGGCGCCTCCCGGCGAGGCGGGGTTGTTTCGCGGCGACGGGCCGGCGCCGCGGGGGGGGAGGAGGAGGTCGTCGAACCGCGGCCCACCCGCGACGCACGCGAGCTGGACGCAGTCGCGCGGCTGTACGCCCGCGCGCTCGGCGGCCGAGCCAGGGTCGACGGTGCGAACATAGGCGCGGTCGTTGATCTCGATGAAGGTGAGGCCCAGGTCTGCGAGAGGTCCGTCGAAAAGGGGTCGTTTGTCAGCGGCGTGCGCATTGAAAGCCACCGTCGGACCTTCACCGGAGTCGTATGAATATCGCTGCAATGCTTGCTTTCTCGTAGTCCCCACCAAAAGACCTGTGTCGACTGTCGACATTGAACCACGGTTTGCCAGCTGAGATGCCCCTGCCATGCTTGTTTGCCCAATCAAGACAAGATCATGGGGACCAAGTGCAGTGGAGAGTTCCACGAAATGCACTCCTCTTTCTATCTCCTGAGAGCCGGCGGTGCTATTGTGTGTTACGCATCCGCTACCCGCTCCCGATTCTACCGCCGGAAATTCACGGGCGCGTCGAGCGGGCAGTTTGCGATCGCGCAAGGCCGTCACACCGAATTCGTCTACGACAAACGATTCTCCTCTGACACACAATCACAGGCGTCTCAGGCGCGCAGTTTGCGATTGCAAAGGATCCTCGCGGAATCTGTCCTTGCCGCGACGCTCGCAATCGGCTCTCGCAGCGAACTATGACTTTGCACGCGTCTGGTTTTCTCCGAGTCAAGGCTACTGCCTACTCCAGAATGCACTCCTCGATGTATCGTTAGCATAGCCAGGCGCTGCTGATTGCGACAACAGCAATGGGCCAGTCCCGGATAGGGTGGTTGTGGTTCAGAAAGTTGCCACAACTTGTGCCTCTGTGTCCCCCTTGCTTCGACTCTATCAGATGCACCTCCTCATTCCGTGCGGAAGTTGGCTCTTACAGAAATTGTTTCGGTCCAACAAAGTACAGAGGCACTGATTTCCATCCCTCGACGCCAAGGTTTGTGGTCTCAACAACAACAGTGCTGAATACACCCGTTGCAGTCTGCAATGAGTTGCATCACTTCTAGGTACCTTCTACCTCAACTCAATGTGTCTGGTATCGCGGTCCTATCATTGTTCACACAAAAATCTTGGAGCAGATGGGGGCAGGCCAGTCTGTGCTTCTCCTTCATATGACATGAATATAAAATTAGGTTGGGGTTGGAGGTTGCGGCGCTGACGGCCTAAAACCAACATCCTGCCCCGCCGCGGCGCGCAACACAACGGGCACAAAACCTTCCGGGCGATTCCGAACCTCACCGAACTTCTGCGTGAACGGACATCCCCCCGACCCCCCCGCCGTCGCCGGTCCCCCGTCCCTCCCCCCCGGGCTCGTCGCGTCGGCCGCGTCCGCCGCCGCGGCCGCGGTCCCCCCCGCCCCGCCCGTCGGGACCCGCGCTGGATGGACCACCCACACCACCCGGGCCGACACCCCGGCGTCGTCCCCGTGGACGACGTGCCCGTACGCGTCCGAGAGGGCGGCGGCGGCCTCGTTCGCGACGCGGGCGAGGAAGGACGCCATGGCGCGGCGCCGTTGCGGAACCCGAGCGAAGGAGCGTTTCCCGTTCCGGTGTCGCCGGCCGGCCGCCGCCGCCGCTGCAGCCGCTGCAGCCGGGCCGTCTCTATCTCGAGCCGCGTCGCTCGCAGCTGCCGCCGAGGGTGGGAGTGACGGCCATCGAGCCGAGACGGGCGACCGCGATGTCGACGTCGATGTCGATGTCCGGTCTTGTTGTTATCATCTCGTCGGGTTGTCGGGTTGCCGCAAACTGCGCCCTCGGCTCCCCACGGTCTTCGCCGTCGGCTCCGAAACAAGTTCCTACGTACGTAGAGATGATGTACGAACGTAATGAATTAGCGGTTATCCCGCACTCCCTCCTTTCCGTCTCGTCTTTATTGTGAAAAGTAGGTTGGTAGGTATCTACGTAGGTAGGTAAACGTATCGAACGTACCATTCGTACATTCCCTTTAGGAGGTACTTAGGA
>JALLPA010000787.1:0-13057 GCA_036939895.1 Thalassiosira exigua
TTAGCTACACCTACTGTGAGTATTCATAGGTTCCCCTACAAGTTTATATTTAGGGAAAAATACATCCGCACTAGTGCTGTACAGAGCTGTTGCAGGCTGCATGTTGCTAGGTACGAATCGATCATAATCTCTGTGGAGGCCGGCCGGGCGGGACCTGCTGGGACGATGGGAGACCCGTCGCCGATGCTATTATGATCGCTGTCCCTTCCTACGCGGCACCAGCTCATCTCTTACTTGCGTCGCTTCTATTTTCGGGTCCTGCTGCATCCTTCATTCCGTCAGCAAGAACTATGGTTGGTGCGACGGCCCGCCGAAGCGCTCGGCTACAGAAGCGTTCCCTTGCAACCAGCAAGTATTGCCAACCTGGGAGAACAACATCCGAGCCACACAGCTCCATGAAAGTATCGGAACTGAGAGATTTACTGCGCCAGCGTGGATTGGCTGTCTCGGGTGTAAAAGCGATACTCATCGAACGCTTGGCATCTAGCAACGATGCATCGAAAGATGCAACAACTGGCGCCCACCCAACCGCAAAACGAGCACGGAAGAAACGTTCACTCGATATTCCCATTCCGAACGCCATCGCAACCACCCAAACGGTTGACTGCCTGCCAAGGACACGCGAAAGACAACTCCAATCAAGAGACTCCGGCTCTAAGCCTGCAGTCATTGGAGTAGATGAAGCAGGGCGAGGTCCTCTCGCTGGACCGGTAGTTGCCGCTGCAGCAATTGTTCCAACGGATATTTCTGGTATTATCGACTCGAAGAAAATCACAAAAGAAGACGATCGTGAGAGACTCTATGATGAGCTGATAGCCAGTCCAGGAATTCGCTATGCAGTGGCAGTTGTTAGCGCGCAGCGAATTGATGAAATCAACATTTTGCAGGCTACTCTGGAGGGCATGAGGATGGCCGTTGAAGGAGTGATGAATCTGGAAAATAATCGTCATCCTGGAAAGAAGGACAACGTTGCGTCTGCAGATAGAAATGACACAACTTATATCGTAACTGGTGGAGCAACTGGGCCTGGAGAGAAACATGATGATCAAAGTTACTATGCACTAATTGACGGAAACAGGTGCCCCAAAAATATGCCCTGCCCGAATGAATCCCTAACCAAGGGTGATGGCAGAGAATACTCCATTGCTGCGGCATCAATTCTCGCCAAAGTCACTCGAGATCGACTCATGCACGAATACGATGGGAAGTACCCAGAGTATAACCTGGGCCAACATAAAGGTTACCCCACTGCTGCTCATATGAGTGCTGTGAAAACGCTGGGTGCGAGTCCAATTCATAGGAGGACTTTTGCACCTCTAAAGCATATGGAGTTTGATGAAAATGGTAAAGTGATTGGATAAGAGGGACATGCTGCAGTATGGGCCACCCCCTGTGTATGCTTTGGGAGCATTATAGTTCATTTAACCAAGGGATTTCTTTGGTTGCCGGTTATTTCACCACCTAAATAATCATATGTTACAAATTTGTCCAATACCTGATATACCCGCAGGTCGCTAACCCAGCAAACATTCATCCCACATGGCATATCAATTACGGAATGGGCAACATGTTCCTCCAGCCCCTACCATCTCCCATTCCATATCGAGCCATGGAACATCTTTGTTCAAAATTCTCACTCGCTTCCTTTCCCATTCGAATCCCCCTCGCCTCGAGCAAACCGCCAGTTCCGGGCCTCTCCCAAATCTCCTTAAGCCACACATACGCCAGAGGGAGGAGGAAGATATCCGCGCTACCATCAGGCTGGACGACACACTGCTGAACTTGAACAATGGTCGCAGGAGAATTGGGGCTCAACCGCGATTGATGCGCGTGGATGAAGGTGGGGAGGTGGTGGTTTTTCAGGATGGACGGATTCTCCTCCAACAAGTGAAGCGTGGAGGATTTGACATCGTCCTCCATGGCGACGGGACAGTGGGTCGGGGGAGGGAACAGTCCCGGCACCATCGGCAATATCGGGTTGCCCCTCCTGGCCGCGACTGGAAAGCTCGCCATGACCTCCGATACGAGCAACCTGTACCGAGGTTCGAAGAAATGCAACCCGTAAGGACTTCCCAGTTCCATGTCCGAGGGCATGTAGAACACAGGAGCCTGGTATTGCAAGTGCCGGACCACCACGGATTGGTACAAGCATTGGTATATTCCCGAGGGTGTGGCAGTGTGGTGGTGGGGTGGATGGTATTCGATGGCTGTGCGGGCCCGATTGAGAAGTTCTTCCTCCTTGGACGGTGGCGGCTTCGTGGAGCTGTCGGTAAGCTGTTCTGATGATGCAGGCACTTTCGATTCCTCTACCGATTGAGGCCGCGACACTTCTTCCTGAGCCTGGTGCTTCGTCCGTTTCCCCCGTCGCCTCATCGTTCGACTCTGCCTCCTCTCCATGATCTGCGCTCTCAATTCGTCGCATTTGGCATCGAAAATCACGCGTTCCAGCCCCTCTCCCCACAGGGTCGGTTCCCTTGACGCCAACCGGAGCAAAGCGTGCTTCCAATAAAAATCATGCTCGCATACGAGTCTTCGAAACTGTTTCGATACAAGCGGAAGGACGTGGGCGAGCGTGCAGACGCCGACGGAGGGCTGTTCTGTTGGACGCGGGCGCGATAGACAGGGGGGTCAGGACGAGCAAGAAGGGATGGCCTTCAAGAACGATTCGGAGAGAAACTCGCCATTTTCCGCTGTCTCAAACGGAGCGTCGGCCACATAGCTCAATATGGACAGAATGATGTCCTCGTGGAATATGCTCAACGCAGAAGGAGTTGCCGGCGAGGCTTCGTCCGCTTCCCCGCCCACATGAACATCGTCTGACGACGATCCCATCGTGGATTTCATCGGAATTTCGCGGCCGCCGTCGCCTCCGTCCTCAGCGAGAGCAGGGTGGGCGAGGCGGGTCTGACACTTGCCCATCGCCCACGTAAACGTTGCAGCGATGCTTGTGAAGCCCTGCCATAGATAAAAGTAGCCTAGGAAGAAGGCAACGCGGCGGCGCGCGGCGCGGGGGCGGCGTCCGTCGGCGTTGGCGGTCGGCGTCGCGCGTTCTGCGTTCTTCTTCTGCGAGTGCGAGGCGAGGTCTGCGTCACTGCACCCGCCGCGAGGGCCCCGTAATATGTACGATACGTAAAAAAGTACCGTATCGTACTATCGAGCCGAAATTCGTCACGGATTTATTGTACAAACTATTTACAATTCTGTGTTTTCGTTTACAATCGCTCTTCGTGTGACCTGAATTCGTTTGTGTAATAGGAGTACCTTTTAATATCGAATATGAATTCCGTCGTATCAGGCAGAGCGTGATCCCGCCCTTCAATCATGGGAATCGTTTGGGGTATGATTATAGGGAAAGGAAACGCCAAAAGTTTGATTTTTGACATTTTATCGCATTCATGTTCCACATGAGAAAATCAAAATTTTGAACCCCAAAAGTAAATACTCCGCACCAACGGATTTCGGCGACTCGGTCGGAAACCGCGAGCAAACGCGAGCGTCCAGGGCGTTCAAATCCGACGACGCCGACCATGATTTCCGCCGCCGCGTTGGAGCTCCGGTAGGGCAAACAGAGCGCCGCGCCCCCCCGGCGAGCCCGTCCCCCAGTCGCCAGGCAGCGCGTCCCTCTCCCCTTTCCTCCGCGAAAGCGATCGCGCGGCGGTTCCGAAGGTCGAAAAAAGCGACGACGATGATCACGCGCACGATGGCCCGGGCGGAGCGTCGTCCGTCTCGGTCGTCTCCCCCCCCCTTGTCCGCTCCTCCGAACGACGACGGGACGAACGGACGGGTCGATGGCGACGGCTCCGACGTCGCCGCCTCCTCCCCCACGTCGCCGTACTCGCTCTCGAACGAGGACATGCACCAGCTCACGGAAGAGTTCGACGGTCAGGAAGAGATGACCACCTCCGGCCGGACGTACGAGGAGCTGGTCCGGGCGGGCGAGGCCGAACGCACCGAGCGGCCGGGGCGCGATTCCGCGGCGAGCGAGCTGACCGAGGAGAGCGGCGAGGGTCCCTCGGGCGGAACCCGCGGTCGGAAGAGCCTGGGATTCGTGCTGGGGCGGAACTCGCTCAGCAACTGGAGCACCGTCGGAGGAGGAGGGGCAGGAGGCGAGGCGACGGAGGACGAGGACGAGGACGACGGCGGCGTCCCGAGCAGCGTCCGGTTGGACCACCTGAACACCGGGCGAAAGAGCAACGTCAGCCGCAAGTCGTCGGGCCGGGAGTCGCTGAGCTGGGAGACCCCGCTGCTCGCCGCGAACGCGAGCCACGTCAACGTCTCCCAGCGTCGTTCGGCCCACGTCAACACCAGTCGCGGACAGCGATCCAACGGCCACGCCGCGGCGTCTCGTCCCTCGCAGAGGGTCGGCCGCCTCGGACGACGGTCCAACCCCCTGAACGAATCGCACGTCTCGTCGTCGTCGTCGAGCGGGGACGACTTGCTCGGCGAGAGCTGGAGTCCCATCCGCGCGTCGCTGGAGGAGTCGTTCTCGAAGAGCTTCGACGACCGCGGCGGCGGCAGTAGCGCGGGCGAGGCGAACCTGTCCCTCAGCAAGTCGGACGCGACGAGTCCCTCTCCCGGGAAGGATGGATCGCGGATCGGTCGGAAGACGAGCGGGAGCCTCTCTCCGATTCGGGATCGGGCGTCGAGGAGCTTGTCGCCGAAGAAGCCGTCGGCCACGAAGCTCTCGCCGGTGAAGGAGCGATCTCGATCGCCCGCGAGGAGGGCGTTGTCGCCGAAGCGCAGCCCGGCCAAGGGGAGGTCGCCCGCTCGACCTTCCGCGCGGTCTCCGACGAGGTCTCCCGTGAGGTCGCCGCTGGGGGACATTTCGCCCAACCGCTCGCCCAACCGCGGGAGGTCGAAGTCGCCGAAACGCGTCCAAGGAACCTCGCCCCGAAAGGGAGCCGCGAGTGCCGCGGCGTCTCCGAAGAAGAAGGCGCTGTCGCCCAACGGGACTTACTCGCTGGTGGAAGCGGAGGGCGCTCGGTCGAGCGCGTCCGGGGCCTCGGAAATCGTACAGGCCTCGGGAAGCGACGGCAGCAGCAGCATGTCCCTCAGCTCGGGGGGCGACTCCGCGAACTTGTCGCGGGCGAAGGCGGCTTCGACGAACTCCGCGGACGCCGTCGGGAAATCGCGATCGGAGCCGAAGGAACCGTCCCCGGAACGGCGCGTCGGCGCTGCTGAAAACCAAACGCAATGCGAGGACGAAGCGACGACGTTCTCTCCCGAGAGGAACTCGTCGAGGCGTCACGTCCGCTCGCCCGTGCCCACGCCGAACAGTCGACGTCGGGTGATCAAGCGCTTCCGGGCCTCGGTTCCCACCGCCGATTACTTGATGCCCGAGGACCTCTTGGAGGAGTCGGTGGAGCGGAATCCGAACCGAAAGGAGGACGTCGTCATGGCCGAGCCCGCGGGGGATGCGCATCAAGACCGAGGCGAAGGAGTCGCCGAAGAAGTCGTCGGTGGTTCGAGTCAGCAGGAGGCGAAGTCCGCCGACGCGGAGGAAACGATCGCATCGGCGAAATCGACGTACGAGAATGCGTTCGAGTTCCCATCCAAAATCCCTGCGCCCGGAGTCAAAGCTCTCGGGCTCTTCCACGATCGGGCCGTCGCCAACGGCGAGGTCTCTCATCAATACCAACTCAACTGCGCGGGGACGAATCTCTTGTCGCTGCAAGAGGTCATCCTGCCCGCCATTGCCAATGAGATGAACAACGTGCTCAGGCAGCGGCAAGCGAAGGCGCAGCGCAACGTCAAGGACGGATTGCCGGATGCGCAAGGAAAAGAGGTGGTCGAGGCGATCAAAACTTGTCGAGGAGTCGTGAAAAAGTGCACCAACAAGGCCATGGAGGTGGTCGGAGAGGCGCATCGGGAACGGACGAAGGAGCGAGAAAGGACGACCTTGGAGCGACTGGAGAGGGAGAAGGAGCAGGAAAAGCTGGACAGACTCAAAGCCAAGAAGGAGCGAAAGGAGGCGCGAGCCCGCTCCCGTCGAGAGCGGTACGAGCGCCAAAAGCGCGAGAAGCAACGGAATCACACGCGCAACAAGGAGCTGTGGCAGGAGGTGACGAAGCTCATGGTGGACATCCAGAAGCTCGAGAAGGAGGAGCGGCAGTGGAAGGAGGCGCTGGCCGAGGTGAAGCGGCTGGAGGAACACCATCAGCCGCCGGAACGGATAGAATTGGAGGCCGTCGAGGAGGACAACGACGACCAGCTCGCGAAGAGCGTGGAGCGCGCAGACTTGGAATCCGCGGCGACCACCTTGGTCGCGGACGTGGCCATGGCCACGGAACGCCTCAACGGCATGCTCAAGAGCGTCTCCCTCGCCATGGAGGAGTCGGATCAGCTTCGCAAGGAGGCGTACGACAAGTACCAGAACGACGGGCACAAGTTCTTCGGCTATCCGAACATGGACGATTCGAAGGGATTGTTCATGGCGCTGTCGATGGAATCGCCCTTACGGGAATGATTTGGATTCCGGACCGTAGGGGCAGGTACCTTTGGAGCCAGCCCATGTGCTTGATTTTGCATTACCACTTTTTCGACTCTACCAAAGATGATTCGGCTCCAAAGTCTTGGTGGATGCACACACAAAATAATTCTATACTTACTGAATTGTTAGCTGAACATGTGATGCCAGGACGCGTCCTTTTGTCTCAACAGTCATAAAAGATGGTCTTCATTCAAATTCACAGTGAGATCACGAGTCTCTTTTTGTACCTCCAACCAATCTGTGCTGTATCTAGATAGAGTCTCCAGTCAAAACGGTCAGGAACATTTTTGTTGCTGCAAAGTGCGGCGCGCGGAAGGGAACGTGGTCCCGGGGGTCGGGGCCACGGGCCGGGCGAATCCGCTGCTCGCTGGATACGGTACCGTGCTGATGTGACGAAGAGGGCTTTGCGAATGGTGGCAGCTGTCTCATTTTTCATAGCGCTGGCGATCCCTGTAATAGTTGTCAAAGTGAACAGGGCGGTGCTGCCGTCTCTGTTCTGAAAGTAATGGAGCACAGGCTGAGCGAGCCTCGGGACAGGCTGGGTATATCCTTCCTAGAGCAAAATATTCCTTTGCGTGCTTCCTCCAGCCACCAGCGATGATAAATAAAGCAACAAAGGCGATGGCAGGCGGCGATGGACGTGATGGACGCGGCTTGTGGGGATTCGAAGAAAGACCATTCGCAAGTATTTTTGTCGCCGTATCCGAGGTATCATATTGGCAGTATTCTACAGGATCCCCATGGCAGTATCCTGGGGTATCCTCGACGCGTTATCCTGTGCGGAATCCTCATGGCATCCTTGTGAGGTATCCCAGGGTATTCTTTCGGCGGTATCCTGCAGTATCTAGATAGATGGCTAAACTAAGTGTAGTAGGTGAATGAACACCTACGAAGGTTTGCCCATGTTTTGGGTCTTGGGGACAAAGTGGGGACTAAATAGTTGTCCTCATAATCTAGTCGAAGTGACTTGAGCAACGACATGTTACACTAACCGGACTTGAGCAACGACATTGGCGACCATGAGGGTGGTGTTTCTAATGAGGATTAGGTCGACTTTTGGTATTTAGGAAGTGGTGTGCGACAATGCATCGATCAGAGGGGAATGCACTCTCTCGCGATTGAGGGCAGCTTCGACTTGTGAGCTAGCTTCCGCTTGCCTTGCGACTTGCATCGAGATTGCATGCACTGGTAGCACGCTGGTAGCTACGCTACAACCGGTCAACTACAACATAATGATTACGCGCAGCATGGAGTGAAACGTTTTGAGTCTTGCCCACCACCGCGCGACTCGTTCCACACCTTCCTCGTTTAGCCAGAGAGAAGCGCACGTCACTCTGAGCGTGCTCCGAGCTCTCCAAATCTGACAGAAAGTGAGATTTGCCTCCCACGTCTCGTGTTGAAGCATGCACCCGCGATCTGCTGGTCCTGACCCACTGTGCCTTGCGCTTGCCGTGACCTCACCTCTCGACTCGATCACGCCGCGATCCACTTTTGCTCCTAACCTTCACCTCGGATCTCAGTTGTCTACGGGCGAACAGTGCAACGGGCTTGTCGTTCAATCAAGAAGCGCTAGAAGATGCCAAACGAGGACGCCCTCGTGGAGACGGCCGCCATCTCTGTGGCCGGCCCCCAGCAGTCCCACATTCTCTTCATATTGTCTCTATTCGTCCTTGTCGTCACCACCTTCGTTCTCCTGGGCCCAAAGAAGACCACACCGGCGAAAAGTGCCCACGCCACTTTTGAGATGAATTCAGCGAACAAGGTGACAAAGGGCGCCGCCTGCGGCAAGTGCAATGATGGTCAGAAGAATTGCGAGGAGTGCGAACTCGACCAAGCACTCAAAGATTACTGGAAGGACCGCCTGCAACCGAGCGACGAAGCTCTTTTCGAAACGCCTCCACCAGCTGAGGAGTGCCCGATTTGCATGCACTCAATCGACTCATGGGGTTTTGTCGAAGGGGGACAGCCGCGGTACATGCCATGCTGTGGGAAAATCATTTGTGTGACATGCCATTTGGAAGTCATGATGGGGAACAAAAGCGGTCCATATCTTTGTGCCTTCTGCCGAACTCCAAGACCCAGCTCGAACACGGCGCGACTAGACATGGTAGAGAAACGCATGAAGAAATATGACGATACTGACGCTATTTTCTTCCTAGCAGATTGCTATCGAAGGGGGGGCTATGGAGTACGAAAAGATTACAAGAAGGCCACTCGGCTCTACTTCCAAGCGCATCTAAAGGGGTGTAGGGGGGCAGCGGAATACCTTGGATGGGCTTACATCCTAGGAAGAGGTGTAGACCGTGACCTTTTCCTCGGTATGAAATGGTACACTCTTGCAGCCGTTGAAGGAAGTATACTTGCAAGGCGTGGGCTTGGTCGCATGGAGATGGAGTTGGATGCCGGAAACACCTGTAGAGCTATGAAGCACTTGCTTATTGCAGCAAGTGCTGGGCACGATGAATCTTTGCAGGATCTCATGCAAGGCTACAAGGATGGTCATGTGAAGAAATATGATCTGGAGAAGGCTTTGCGCGCTCATCAACGTGCTACAGATGATATGAAAAGTGATCGAAGGGATGCCATCTACGAAAAAGTCGAAGATAGATGCAAGAGGATGGATGCACTCAACAATTTATCTTGATCAAGTGGAATGTGATTTTGGAAGAATGAACTGGAGTAGGTCTAAAAGTCTAAGGTCTAAATGTATGCATCCCAATAGCTCTAGATGGCTAGGTCCCACACCGGCTCGTATTGAACAGGCTCGTACGCTACGACCTTGCTACGACAACTCTATCGCCTAGCAGCGCGTCGGCGTCCACTCGCTCCGTCAAGCCCCCCGCTGATAGGTATGGGCGCCCACTATATCCTCCAGCAATTCTTTGACTACTATGTGAATGTACAAGTACCGTCCTGCTCTTACCTTACCCCCATGCACTTTCTCCTCGCACCCTCTACGATTGCTCCATCCAACTGCTGCATGGCTCAATCCACACTTCAACGCAAGCTACTGCTTGCAGTGGCAGCGGTCGAATTTTTGTGATCAACGAGTTTGAATACCCGGCTGATTGATGAATGCACATGTCTTCAAAATGTATCCCTTGTTGACTACTGGAGATACAATCAGAGCTTCACCAGAACATGGCGGCCCGACAGAATAACGTCCTTCCACCTATCTTTAAGCACCCTAGCAAGCAAATTCGTCACCTACCGACTGAAGCCACTTGGGGAAAGTAAACTGGGCTCAATCCAAGTACGGAAGGCGCAACCGATTTGCTAGATGTCCCTTAGCTCTCTGCGCCACCCTCTTTTGCAACTACGTGAAAATTTCCCGTTCTCACTTTGTTCATAGCAGCTTTCTTGCAGAGAATGCCACACCCCCTTCTCTCTTTCACACGGATAATTCAGCCCTCGACGAGATCACCTCTCGTTGCCGTTTCGCCAACTCGTTGTCAAAGTCCTCGATCGTACCCCCCCGCAACCAGCAGTACCCCACCTTCGCCGTCCAGAATTGTTCGACAATGTAGGTAAGGTAGTGAATGCCAGGTGGACGAACCATCGGCCTTTGGTGTCAACGCTGAGATTTTCCACCATCTGATGTCTTTATTTGAAGCGTGTGATCCATGCTGGGTCCGACCGCGAAGGTGTGCCATCCCGACTTTTGGGTCGCCATCCATCTCTCGACATTGAACGTGACCTGCTGCGAACCTCCGGCGTTCAAACTTACTTTCTCGAATCCGATCAACGACTTGATCGGATTGCCCTTCGTCCCTGCACGAGGACCTCTATGAAATAGCAAGACCGAGTCGGGGCCGTCGACGTGTCCAGAGTTGGTTACTGTGACGACGATTCGAGACACGGCGTCGACGTTTTCCCGTCTTACGGTCGCAAGAGAATAGGTCCAAGATGTATAGCTCAGTCCGTGGCCGAAAGGATACACAACCGGGCCGTTGTAAAAACGATACGTTCGTCCTGGGAACAGCTCGTCATCGCGATCGTCAGGGTTGCTGGGTTCTTCTGGCCTCATCCTCATGTCTTCCAGCGCAACTCGATCCAGCTGGGAATTGCGATATATGGTAGTGACCAATCGACCGGACGGATTGTACCTTCCGTACAGGACGCGAGAGAGCGCTCGTCCGCCCGCTTGCCCCGGGTAGCTCGCGTACAAAATCGCATCGATGCCATCGTCGAGTTTGTAAGACGACAGGTCGACGGGCCCTCCCGTCACGACGACCAAAACGACGGGAGCGCCGGGACTCCGCGCCTTGCTGCAGCGCGACGCCTCCTCGACGACGTCCCGTTGCGCTTCGGGCAGGAAGAGCGACGTCCGATCGAGGTCCTCGGATTCGACGCCTTGATCGAGTCCCACGATCAAGATCGTGGCGTCGACGGCATCGCCCATCCGCTCGCAAAGGTCCCCGGCCGCATCGACGTCATCCCCGTCGGAGCCGCCGGTGACGTTGCACCCCCGGACGTGCGACGCCTCGACGCCCAGCTCTCGCAAGCCGCGCAGCGGCGCGATGACCTCCGAGGGCGCGCCGTGGTAGTTTCCCAACGGTATCTGTTCGTCGTCCGCCAACGGGCCGACCAAGTCGATCTTTCCGTGCTTCGCGAGCGACAAGGGAAGCGGCCGCGGTCGGTCCGACGCGTCGTCCGGCCCGTTCTTCAGGAGCACGATCGATTGGAGGGCGGCGTCGAGCGCGAGTTCGTCGTGGCGGCGAGCCAGAGACTCGTCTTCAGCGTTCGGCTCCGGTTCGTCGTCGAAATAGCCGAGCTCCATCAGCACCGCGAATTGTCTGGTCAAAGCCCTATCGACGTCGGCAACGTCCACCTTTCCCTCTTCCAAGGCTTTCATCCCGTATCCCTGCATCGTGTCGCCGCAGTCCAGGTCCACTCCGGCTTTCAGCGCCATCCCCACGGCATCCTCGTACGACCTCGCGTACCGATGCTCCTCGTAGATATCGGCGACGGCCCAGCAGTCCGACACGACGTACCCCCCGAAGCCCCACTCGTCCCGCAACTTGTCTCGCAGCAGTCCGGGGTTCGCGCACGCGGGGACGCCGTCGATCGCGTTGTACGAGCACATCACCCCCAAGGCGCCGTCGTGCGACCCCGATTCCAAAGCATCGTCGTCGCCGAAGTGCTCGCGGAGGAACCAGCCGGAGCGGACGCACGCCTCGAACGCGGGGAAATAAGTGTCGTCCCAATCGCGCTCGTCTCTTATGTTCGCCGAGAAGTTCAGCCGGCTCGTCTCGAGGGAGTACGCCGCGAAGTGCTTGCACGTCGCGGCGATCCGCGGCTTCCTCCTCCTCGGCGGCGGCGTCGCGCCGCTGTCGCCGACCTCCTCGGTCGGACCTCCCGCAAGTCGTTGCAACCGAGGCCGGAGGACCTCGCTCCCGTATTGGAGCGACGATACCATTACGGCCGCATAGTGGCTCGTCAGGTAAGGATCTTCCCCCGGCGTCTCCTGCCCCCTCCCCCATCGCGGATCTCGGAATATATTGATGTTCGGCGTGAAGTACGTCAAACCGGGAATCACGTCGTCTCCCGCCGCCTCCGCCCGACGGATCTGACGCAGCGCCTCGGTCCCGATCGCCCCCCCTACCTCGTTCCACAGCGTTCGATTCCACGTCGCCGCCAGTCCGATCACTTGCGGGAACGACGTGACGTTATGATACACGTGGGGGGGACAGCAGTCCGTCGACGCCACGCCGTGCAGCCCCTCGTTCCACCACTTGTGCGCCGGGAGGTAGAAGTCGTCCCGGTCGATCGAGGGGGCGTCGTGTCCGAGGAGGGAGACCTTCTCTTCGGGAGAGAGGGCGAAGAGGAGGTGCCGGATCCGCTCCGAGGGGGGGAGGGACGGGTCGCAGTGTGGGGGAAGGGGTCGGTCGCGACGGGATGCGGCGTCGCACGGACGGCGGCGCCGTCGCGGGCGGGGCCGAGGACGGGAGCCGGAACCGGCGAGGGGACCGGCGGCGCCCATCGCGACTTGGCGGTCGCCGCCGGTGGAAGGCGCGGCGTAGAGAACGCCGCCGCCGAACCATCGGAGCGCCAGGAGGAGGGGCGCCACGAGGGCGGTGAGGAGGCAGTGGAGGGTGATCGACGGCGGCATCGTCGTCCTAGGTCGTCCTGCTGCGTGGCGTGAGCGGCAACAAGACGTGCCAGAGGACTGGGTTTTGGGGGCATATTTTCTGCCTAGAGTGGGCACAGACAACGTGGAACCGAACTCGAATAAATAATACTCCTATGTAGCAGAATTCATCGCCGGAACTCTAATAAAATGGGAAGTTCACTGCCTGGCGGATGAGTAGGAGTACATATTGGCAAATCAGCAGGAAGAGGGGGGGATCCACCCGCTCCCCCATGCAGCCCCCTACCTTCCCCCTCGACCCTCGACCTCCCTCGACTAGGCAAATAGATAGTGGGCTAACCTTGGAGATTAAGTTGGCTTTGCATACGTTTTTGAACACCTTTTTTCGTGGGCTTTTCACGTAGGAACACGTAGGCATATATACAAGTAGGCACGACGCATGGAAGGGGTACCATTTAGGAATCTATGTACCTACG
>JALLPA010000788.1:0-13064 GCA_036939895.1 Thalassiosira exigua
CGTGGGCGTCGCCCACCTTAGGCACAAAATTTGCCCACTAAATCCGCTGCTCTAATCGACGGCAACATATCTGACCTTGATCTGCCTTGATCTGACTGCATCTGACTGCATCGTAGGCTCTACGCCGCAGTGGCGACGGGAGATCCAGCTGAAATCAAACGATATCCCGGAGCCGGAGCTCATCGTGTCGCCGTGTCGCCGGAGCGCCGCTGCCCTGCAGTCAGGAAATCTTCGTCTTCGTTCTTCTCCTCTCGATCGCAACCATCGCCACCATGTCGTCCCTCCGCAACGCCGTCAAGCGCGTCACGCACAAGGAGCGCTCCCAGCCCCAGTCCCGCTCCCACTTCGGCCTCCTCGAGAAGAAGTCGGACTACCGCCTCCGCTCCCGCGACTACCACCGCAAGCGCGATCGGCTCAAGTCCATGCGTGACAAGGCGGCCAACCGCAATCCTGATGAGTTTTACTTCGGCATGCACCGCGGACAGGTCGACGGCGCGAGCGGTCGCAATTCAGGCAGACACGTCAAGACGGACGAGGCGCGCCGCATCGAGATGGAAGAGCGGGGATTGGGGCCGGACGCCGTGCGCATCATGAAGGATCAGGACCTGGCGTACTTGAGGATGAAGCGGATGATGGACGGGAAGAAAGTCGAGAAGCTCCAGAGCTCGTTGCACTACTTGGAGGGGGGCGGCGATGATGATGGTGGGGACGAGGCCGTTACCGGTAGTTCGTTGAAGAAGATGGTGGGGAAGAAGAGGAAGCACACCGTCTTCGTCGAGGGCGGACAAAAGGAATTAGAAGAGTTCGACGCAGCCAAACATTTTGACACCGTACCCGAACTCTTGGGGCGATCGTTCAATCGCCCCCGCGTCGGAGCCTTGGAGAAGCAGGCACTGCTCAAAATGGGAAAGGTGCCTCTGAAAGACGCAGACGACGAATACTACCGCGACGACGACGAACCCTCGGACGGCGACGACTACGACGAGGAGGGGAACCCGATCGCGGCGAAGAAAGAGCTCACTCCGAAGCAGCTCCTGAAACGGAAACGCCAACAGCGAAAGTTGGAAAAGCGCGTGGCCAAGTCCCGATCGGTGGCCTACGGCGAGATGGAGCTCCGACGCGAACGATTGGAGAAGCTCGAGAACGCCGAGGCGCACTTGATCGCGGAGAAGCACGCGGGGGCGAGGGGTCGGAAGCGGATGATCGTCGGCAAGGAGGGGGGGAAGGACGGGAAGCCTGCTGTGTACAAGTGGAGGAGGAAGAGGGCCAAATGAGGTGGGAGAGGCCGAGAGGGGAGATGGGAGGTTTCTTCCCGTATTATTGGCTCCAGTGGATATTTTCACAGACGCAGAGGGGCACAGTGATTTTCTCCATCAGTGCTACACGTCAAATCTAGATTACGAATTACGAGGGAGTCTAAGACTATCGTACCTTCTTCTACCATGCGATATGATATTTGACGATCCCGCAGTGGAAGATTTGATAGACGGAAGGAGTAACTGTCGCCTGGGAGAAACCAGTGCCGATCAGTTAGTTTGCGTTTATCGGCACTGTTTCTTGCATGTGTCCATATGCCACATCTAGAACTATTTGAGGTTTTGAGTGTAAGGTAGGCGGATTGCTTACATCTTACCGACAATAGTTTATAGGTTCAACTATCAGCTTGATTAGCAAGGAATATCCAGGTAGCTAGATCTGGTTATGTTTATCTTACATGTATATCCAGATTGATTTCCAGGGGGTCATGGGGTCTCAATCTGGATCCCATTTCTCAACTTATTCTGAGCCTTGTTGTAGTGCCTCCAACGTATCCCAGTATGTTCATTGGGTGGGAAATGGTACCTATTTGTCCCAGCATTTTTCGTTTTACTAGTGCAAGTTTTCAGATACTTCTACAATACCTAGCATCAATACAGGCAATGCATCCTAGAGAGTTTAATTGATTCACCTGGTTCCTCGCTGCAGCTCAAGACTTGGTCCACCATTTTTTGTTCATGTTTATCTGGTGGTAAAAATGAAAATATAATGTTTGAGAGTGCTAGGTCACATCATATCTATGACTCATGATTGCCTTTTGGTGGCATAGTTTAGATCAACTGATGGATAATTCCATGATATTTTCTTTTAGGATTTTTTTTTGCTCTGTTCGTAGTTTGCGTAGGTAGTAAAAATAAAAAGTGCTTGCCCACAAGTAAATTAGGATGTATACGAGCAACGTTCATGTTTCAATGCAATGTACTCCTTCAGACTCCCTCCCCAGCATGGCTGGTCCCTTTGCATAGCTCTAGCACTCTCCTTCCAATCAGGACCCACCAGTATATCGGTTCGAGGTAGAGGCTGACGGTCACCCTCCTCCGATCATCTCCATTTCTGATGTACAAAGCACAAAACAACATTTTGACAGATCTTCCGTTGTTGTCTATGCAGAACAAAGACCCCCCTCCCTTCATTCCCCCAAGAAAATCCCCCACATTAGAGTCACCCTCAATGGCTGTGATGCTCTAGGACTATGAGATGAAGGGCAATTGAGAGGTGAATAATTTTCTTCATTCTTTGCACAACTCAATTCAAATTTGAATGGAACGACTGATCCACGGACGAAGGATGATCATGTCTCGCATGTTGACAATTAGTACAGTGGGGGTATTATGCTGATTCAACTCAGAAGAGAAAATGCCGTTAGAAAACAAATTCCAGACTCCGTTTTGTCAAAATATTTATTTTGGTGTATGGTGCAGACACTTCTTACAAACATTCCTGCCCAGAAGTGTCTGTACCAAACACCGCCATTGATGGTTTTAGAGCTTCGAAAATGTTACCATATGATAATAACGTTTCAGATGATAATGACCATTTATTCTAATGGAAAGTATGCTATTTTTTTATAAGGGAGTGATTTTTTTGTTTTCATTTGTTGCCTTTTTTAATGAGCCGTTGCAATAAACTGTGATTATGGGCTACTCTTGCCCATTTTCGTGCATGCATTCACTGTGCATCATCACGTTCTTCGCTGTTGTCCGTCAGCTACAAGCAAACAGTTTGTTGGAAAGTGTGTGTGAGAAGAGGGCAACGGAGACAAGGCGCTGATCAACGATGATGTGAGACAAGTTTATAAGTTTTTATTTAAGTTTTATTCCCACTGAAATAGTGGTGGTACCTCTGGCAGCTAATACGGAAAAGAAGGGGCAGGCTTGGCTGAAGCTGGGTATTAGGGGAGGAAGCGGGCGGTATTGTACATGAGCCTTGGAAGGCTGGCGGGCTGGCGGGCGGGGGCGGCAAAGTGGCTGACAGCGCATAAGCTGCGATGCCCTAAGTGCTGAACTTGGGTTTGTCGTTTGTTTGGTAGACGGATGATGTGCAGACAGAGAGATGGAGGGGACAGAGAATGGAGAAGTCGGAGCCGAAATGTAAATGGCAATCAATGTGTTTCCATCTTAGATTCAAAAATAGAATGACCGACAGTTGCAACAGAATAATCGAGTCACAAATACCCACATCAATGTTGCTATTACAGACACTGGCAGCTGTGGTTATGTTTTGTGTGTCTATGTTATCTTTTACATCATAGTGCATGTGCATCCATTTGGTGCTTAACACACCTGTTCAGAATTTCATACACCAACTTTACCAAAGTTGGTGTCCGGAAACAAGCAGCCTAAGCAATTTTGAGCAATGCGAGCATGTCGACAAGACTCAGATACTATGACTAATGTCAATCACGGAGATACAAAGACAAACGCGTCAGGGTGGCAAGGATGTCATTGTTACCCATTGATCCAAAGCAAAGATGCAAATAGGGAAAAAAACACGACCTAGGAGTAGTGCCAGAAGTTGATGATGTGGTCAGAGGTTGCAAGGGTGGTGGTGTCCCGACAACCAAAGATGGGTTTGATACAGTCTCAGATGGCATTAAAAACCAAACAGCACTCCCGCCAAGCCGTCATGTGGGAGGTCGATTTTGAAACTGAGGAAAACTTTGTGATGGTGATGGTTATGAAGGGTGCAATTGCACAGGGAAACGATGGAATTGGCAGAGAAAATTGCATTGGATTTTTAGTCACAGGACAACAGACGAACGAAGATTAAAAAATGTCACAGAAGCATTGAAAATTAACAAAATAGCCTTGGTTGCAATGTAGAGATCTAAGTACTTAGCAAACTATTAACAGAACTACCACTAGGAAGACATTCCCTCATCCCTACGAGACAGACAAAGCCGTCGAAAGCGGTGCGGAGGCATCAATCGCTGGGGGAAATGCTACAGAGCGGCGTTTGAAAGTGTAATCTAGACCCGGACCCAATTTGAAGTGGGGATCAAATCTGGACCCCGTTTTATGCAATCATAATAAAAATTTGACTTTCCAGTTCGAAAATTTTAGTGTCTTTGCGTTCAAAATAAATATGTGGTGTAGGAGGTATACTCATTCCCATCTCACCAATGGATTTCATTGGGTGCATTATGTCAATTACAGTCATTCCAGCTTACAATCTCTGACTACCTGGTTCCAAAAGTATTTTTCTACTGCTAAGAATAACTTCTTTCTGAGTTGGTCAGGTACGAACGCAGTAGCTCATCATAGGCTTTTTATTAGCACGTCAAACCTTCTCTGATACATAATTTGCCATGTGTTTGTCCGAGTAGAACAGTGATTGGGAAGTTATTGTGATTAAAGCTTTGATGTCGCCGTTATCTGATGTTATCATTTAACGCCCAATTGCTCTTTCAAAATATTCGCTTCTACCTCCGATAACTGCAAGATCCCAGTCATGTCTTGCCTTGATCATGTCATTTTCTAGGCTCTCCCCAAAGAAATAGTGATGCGAAACATGGCTTTATCCGTACCTATAGTCAAGCTTTTCGGTAAGTAGCAAGACTTCAACGACTCATTTGAACATTGCGATTTGAACCAAACATATGTCTCGTATGTGTCTGGTATGTCAGTGATCCACACAGGATAAAAATCAATCACATGCAGCGTATTACGCCATGGCCACGGTGCCATCAGTTACATTCATAGTGCTGAAGTGCGGTCGCAATACGCTGCTAGGGATGGGGTATGCTAGAAGGTAATGGAATTGAAGCTCTGGGCTATGGAAGACAGTGGCTGTGTCAATGAGCTTAGCTAGTGTTTGTGCATCAACAGTTGCAGCGTAGTCTGCAGCCAGTGCACCAGGCTGCTGCCGATAGACAATGGACGAACTTGTTCGCAACTTGTTCCTGACCAGTACAATTACATGCTTTTCAGGACACAGATTCCCAGAGCTGCAGTCTGTCGCAGTTGGCATGATGTTGACTCTGCAATGGTAATGGTCAATGGAAACAGTTAATTTAAATTGCATTGCAGGGCAAATGGTGAATGATAATGACAAAAGCATCGGGCCTGGGCTTGGCACAACCTAAAGAGATATGTCACACAAGCATGAGTATTTTACTATGATGAAGCATTATATTTCAGTTAAGTTTATACTTCAAGGACACTCTCATGGCACTATCTGGCACCCGAGTGACATTCATTACCAGCTCCTTCTGGACTTTATTGAAAGGGTAGGTTAGCGCTATAACCCCTCAGGTCATTGGGAAGATGCCGGACAAATAGCTGCTATTACTTCGGAAATTGACGTGTTTGATACAGCCAGAACGACAAGAGTAGCCTGACGTCTCTCCCTCGATTTACATATGCTCCGGTCGCTGTGGACTACTTTTCTCTGCTCGACAGGTGTCATGGTCGTGGTCGTGTTTTTATGTGAGAATTTTTTCTGCCGCTGCTCCCCTTGCACTGCTTTTGCGCACTCCCGGACTTTTTGTCGCAGCCGGTTTGATTGTCGTTTGCCTTTTCGTTCAGCCTGATCGCGCGGCCGCTTCCACGCATCGCATTGTGGCGCCTGGATCTCGTTGTTGTCGATGGTCGATGTCCTCGCTGTTTCTTCCCGTGGTCATCCTCGGAGGAACGGCCGCATCTCCCTCCCCCAACTTCTCCATGCTGCACCTTATCGGCAGCATGTACCCTGTTCACTTTTGGTGCTTGTTGCTTGGGAACCGTGGATGAGCGAGCTTTCGATGCCGGCGCCTTCCCTCTGCCACCCCGGGCAACTCTGTTTCCGCGACGAACCCTCTCCTTCTTCCAGTACTCGTCGTCCACGGCCCCCTGTATGCACGACGGATCATCGAGGACTTTGGAGCGATCTATCCGCCTGGCCATGGCGAATATGCTGTCTTCGTCGTCGTCGACGATGTCCCTGTCATTGTTATCACTGCGGCCTCTCTCGTCCCCACCGCCACCGCTTTTCGCTGCCAAAGCCGACCCCTCGCCGTCGTCGCAATAATGACCCCGACCGATGGCGAGAAATTCGTCGAACTCGCCCTGCTTCCTCTCCCGGAGCTCCTCTTGCAACGCCGCCAGCTTCTCCTCGGACGCGTCGACATACTCCGGCGACACCTCCTCCCCCGCATTGTCGCGCATGTGCGCGAGCTGCGCCGACAGCGAGAGGACCTCCTGTTCCAGCCCCTCGGTATAGGCCCGCCGCTGCTCCCTTTGCGACGACGACCCGTCCGCCGCGGCCATGGCGATGCATATCTAGTGAAGTTTCAATGCAGATGCAGGGATCAGGGATGCAATCTTCTATCCCACCAACAGCCACCAGCAGTGTTGCCACATATCATGGCATATTATGGCATGGCTGCATGGCTATAGATCGCCAGAACAAAGTTTGAGCGATTAAATAACTACATACAACCGTGATACAACATAACCTTTCTGGATTGATTTACCACTGATATTTTTATTTAGCGACTATGTTCTAACGATGCGGTGTGTCGTTGCGCCTGTTGCCGCCGTGTTGCCGTCTGTTGCCATTGTCGTGTGCAAAGCTTTGGCAAAGGTGAAAGGTGGCCGTGGCGGAGCAGCGAGCCGTCGTCTTTGCAATCGATTGACGGCGACCCTCCCAGTCCGTCGCGAGTCCGGACGGACGCCGCTGTCGCAGTCACAGGGTGTCGCGCGCTGCCGTCTGCCCCTCGTCCCCCGTGCCACCGACAGGGCTCGCGCCTCCATGCGCCGATAGCCGGGCAGGGGGGCAGGCAAGTCGAAGGGCAAAAGCATTTTGCCGAGCATGACGGATCGACTTAGTGCCAACGACGGAGACGAGCCGACGGGAGGCCGACCCCCCGACGAGGGCGAGGGCGACGACGAGGATTGCCTTTGCACCCTCGCCGTCACCGGTCCGATCCCCGCCCATCAGGCCATCTTCGTCTGCGAAACGTGCAAATTCGTCCCTCGAGAGGTCGACGGATGCGAGGAGGACGATGAAGGTGATGGCGTGGACGATGATGTGGACGAACCGGAAGCCCTGCCAGCCTGCGTGTGCCGATCTTGCGCCGACGCCTGCCACTCCGGGCACGACGTCCGGTACGTCGGCTCGGGGCCATGCACCTGCGACTGTCCGTTCCTGACAGTTGGACCCTCGGGAGGGCACGATTGCCGCCTGGCGGGGCGATCGGTGAGGGAGGCGCGGCGGTTGGGCTTCGGAAACGGGAGGACGTTGAACGATCCGATTTCCTCAAACGCCGTTGGTGGAACAGAAACAACCGAGGGCACAGAAGGAAGTTGGTGCGGCGAATGCTGCCCTACCCCTATGGGCGGCTACGCATACGCATCGTACACCCTCCCCGATCTCTCAGTTGGCGGTGACAATCTCTGCCAAAATTTGATCCGCCAAGCTGAGGCGTTGATCGAGTGCTCTCGAGACACATTTTGGGTTCCCGACCATGCTGAACAGACCAGTGAAAGCGAATGGTGCGACTTGGAGCTCCTTGCGATGCAGATCTATCGTAAACACGTGAAATCGTACTCTCTGAAAGGCTGTTCGGAAGGGGAACAGGCAACGACATCGACCTCTGAAGGAGGCGCGGAGTGGTGGGTCCAAGTGAAGCCCGCGGGGACGTCCCGCGCGCCGGTCGACCTGCACTACGACAAGGACGAAGTCCTCGCGGAGGAGTTCGGCCTGGGATCGTTCCCCGCGCTGTCGACGGTGCTGAACCTCACGGGAGGCGACGACAACGTGCCCACGGTGGTCTTTCCTCACACTTATGACGACGACGAAGAGCGGCCGATCGAGTGGATGCTGCTAAGCCGTCCGGTCGCGGGGAAGCACCTTGTGTTCGACGGCAGGCTCCTCCACGGGGCGCCGGCTCACGAGGCGCTGCATAGGCCGGGGGAGCCGAAGATCGCAGCGGAAGAGAGTTCGCTCAGGATAACGTTTCTCGTGAACGTATGGACGTCGGGAAGGCCGGCGGGGGTCCACGTCCTGCCGGAATCCATCCGCTCAAAAATTAGATCCGTCGGAATGAATGCAACAACCCCCTTTGAAAGCCTGATGCCATTAGAGTTTCGAACGAGGCCTGTATCCAGAATAACGGCCTCATCTGACTCCGGCGACGTGGAATCAGATGAAGACCCAATCGTCCTCCCGTTTGTGTCGCAAGGTGCCACTTGGATTGGAGAGGAGGGAGAAGAAAACGAAGTAGTCCATGAGGACCAGAGCGGCAAACGTGAGAATGACGACAGCGACGACGAGGAGGAGGAGGGCGAAGAACTCGTCTTGGCCCTACCCCCGTTCGCAACTCCTCGGTACCTAGACGACAGAGGCGATACGATGCTTCTCTCGTTTGAGGGCACGCCAGCGCGACTGGTGAGGGGATGGGGGTCGGAAGATGAATCGGAAGAGAGCGACGATCACATGATCGCGTTGGCCGACGATTTTGTCACGTATCTAAATCGACATGCATCGGATTTTGTGACATCCGTCGTCGCGGAGTTGAAACGTCAGTGCGGGATTGATGCAACTGAACTCAGAGCGGATCACATTTGTTACCGTACAGTTTCTACCGAACAATACACTTCCCTCGTGGATTCCTTGCGGCGTGCCGACGACTTCTCACTATTGATCGAGTCCGAGATCGGAGGCAGGCCCATTGCGACGTTCAAGCTCGCGACGCCGATCGAAATCAAATCGGACGAATTTGATTACGTTGTGGATGTCGTTGAAATCCCGTCACCAAAGGCAGGCAGTCCATACCCAGCGGGGCTCGAACACGTCGAATTTGTTGTTGGGTGCGGAGCCAAAGCGTCGCCAATGAATGACAAAGATCACCAAGAAGTTCTGAATCAGTGGATGGATTCGTACCGAACCGTACCTTGGAACACAAAGGCGCTCCACAAGCAGTGCAATCCAGACGTATCGACAAAGCTGGCACTTGACGGCTACGGGGCAGTTTCTGTCAAGTTTCATCTGATCCCTCTCGAAGATGTGATCGAATTTGAAAAGGCTTGCAAACGCAACACCAATGGCGACTCTAATTGTTGAGCCACTATTCAGAGGTCCAGGACAAAGGCGCTGTGAGCCGGATCGCAAACAACATGAGGAAGGTCAAAGTTAGCTTCCCAGCCCCCGCCATCAGGTCGCTGCCGCGCCGATGGACCGTCCCGCCACCGTTTGAACTGTGAGTGGAACTTCAATCGCGACACCGCCTCTACATTGAATCGCTGGTAGTCATCGAGGGCGATGTCCATCTGGCGACAGAAGACGCCGTTGCTCGCTCCCGCCAGCAAGTGCAGTTGGGGCAGGGTGATAGTCGAGGGCGCCGTCGACGATGTCGGGAGGACGTACATCATGCTGCCACCTTCCTCGGGCTTCGGGCCAACGAGAGGTCGAAGTCGCCCCAGCCGCGCGCTGCCGCTTCTCCTGATCTTTGAGACGGAAGCGCCGTCGGGGCAAGATTCGATTCGTATGGTGCCTATCGATGCGTACCTACATACCATACACCAGCCTACACCTCTCTACTAGTAGTTGTGTGAAGATAGATGATGTGAAAATTTCAGGCCTCGTCCGCTCGTCGGACCAGTTGTCCGTGGTCGGACTCCTCCAACCGAGGTGCTTTTACTCCTCTAGTGGCTGATGTCTACTCAAAATTCATTGCAACCTAGGCGCAACCATAAAACCCCCTCCACAGCCAGGCACCAGCGCAGCAGGGAGAATATTTTGCTCTAGCGGCCTTACATAATGATCGTGACTGACAGCGACGTGGCTATGGCACACTGCGCCTCGTGCGATAAGAGCGGCGACAATGTCAAGCTTAAGGCGTGTGCGGCCTGCAAGCTGGTCAAGTACTGCGACGTCGCCTGTCAGAGGGCACATCGGCCCTGGCACAAGCGGGAGTGTCGGAAGCGCGCCGCAGAGCTGCACGATGAGGCCCTCTTTGCCGAACCGCCTCCCAGGGAGGAGTGCCCGATCTGTTTCCTGACGCTTCCGTTGGGTAAGAGCAAATGCAAATATCAAGTTTGCTGTGGAAAAATGTTATGCATTGGATGCTGTCTTGCAGCGGAACAAGAAGGACATACTGAATGTCCCTTTTGTAGATCACCTGTGACTCGTGACGATGTCCTAGAAAAATTAAAGGCAAGGGCCGATGTTGGCGATGCAATCGCAATTTATCAGTTTGGGTTTTTTCACGAGGAGGGAGAGTGTGGCCTTCCGCGAGATTTGAAAACAGCCTTTGAACTCTGGCTCCGTGCGGGGAAGCTTGGCGATGTAGATGGGTACCATAATGTTGCACAATCATATCTTTATGGGGAAGGCGTAGAACGGGACATGAGAAAGGCCAGATATTACTGGGAGCTTGCAGCTAAGGGAGGGAATGTAGATTCGAGACACAATCTTGGTGTCGATGAGGAGATAGCAGGGAATTATGAAAGAGCAATCAGGCATTGGTTGATATCAGCAGGAGCTGGACATGACGGTTCTTTGGTCGCAATACGGGACAGCTACGCACAAAAACTTGTGACAAAGGATGTATTTGAGAAGGCTTTGCGTGCTCACCAAAAAGCCACTGATGAGATGAAGAGCGATCAAAGGGATAAAGCTGCTGCATACTGTCAAACATAGGAAGAAATGATTCTTAGCAGTGGACAATGGGAGAATGGGCAAAGGGCCATGAGCCAAAACGCGAAAGATTTCACACTTTATGATTCGTTGGAATGCACCTAAACAGCTTGCAGCTATCGGAGTGCATGCCTGTGTATACAAATCAAGTGGCAGCGCGACTGGTAAGGGGAGTGAAATATGAGTGAGAGGAGAAAGGTGTTAAGTAGTTTTTATATCAGAAAGTCAGCGTGGTATCGACGCAACCAAACTTCAACTAGCACAATTGTTTGCGAAAAGTTTCTATCGTACAGTTCACTTCCATCATTAGTGCTCTTGCGAGCCGAAACTTCAATCTTTTGATCGAAATCGAGATTGTGGCAGGTTCAAGCTCACGACACTGTTGAAAAGAAAATCGTGGACGCCATCAAAATCCCGTCACCAAAGGCAGGCAGTATACCAAGCGGAGCTTGAATACATTGAATTCGTTGTTAGGGGTGGCGCCATAACGTCGGCAAAGATTGACATTGTTAGGATATCAACGATCACCGAGAAGTTCTGAATCGGTGGATGAATTAATTCTCGACCGTGCATTGGAGCACAAATGACCTCAATAAGCGGTGCAGTCCAGACGCTGGCACTTGACTGCTACGGGACACTGTCTGTCGAGATGTAACCTGTTCGAGAATCTGAAGGCTGGGGACATGCGACCGGTGTTGAAAACGTGCCACCAAAAACGACTCCAATCGGTGAGCCCTTTCAAGAATGCAAATTACGAAGGTTTCAGGACGGTGCATCACAAGCTGGATCGCACACAGCATGAGGTAGATCCAATGCCACCGCCCGACAGCCCCCGCCATCAGGTCGCGGCTGCATCGATCGGTCGTCCTGTCCTCAGCCACCGTTCGAACTGCGAGTGGAATTTCAGCCGCGGGACCGCCTCCTCTTTGAACCGCAAGTAGTCCTCGAGGACGAGGCCCGTNGCCCTTCAAGATTTCGAGACAGCGCTCGCGGTCCATCGCGTCAAACGCCTTCCGGCAGTTCAGTACCTTACATAGTGGTCAATTATCTCGAAAAGACAGCGCAGGATCAATGCGACCAAACTTCGACTTGCACATATGTTGGAGCAAAGTTTCTATCGAACAGTTCACTTCCATCATTTAGTGCTTACTGGGTCAATCTTTCGATTGTACCCGAGATTGGTGGCGGGTTCAGTGCAGCATTCAAGCTTACAACACTTAATGCAAAGAAAATCGTGGACGCCATCGAAATCACGCCACCAAACGAAGGCAGTCCATACCCAGCCGGGCCTGAATGCATTGAATTCACTGGTAGGGGAGGCGCCAATGTCACCAATGAACAGAAGAATTTCATTACCGACCGTGCCTTGGAGCACAAAGGACATCAATAAGCGGTGCAATCCAGGCGCTGCCACTTGACTGGCAGGGCATTGTCCGTCAAGACGTAAGCGAGTTCGAGAAGCTGAAGGCTGGGGACATGCGACCAGTGTTAAAATCCTACCACCAACAACGACTTCACAAATGCCAATAGAAGGTTTCAGGACGGTGCATCACCATCCAGATTGCACACAGCATGAGGTAGGTAGATCCAATGACACCGCGCAAAAGCCCCCGTCATCAGGTCGTGGCTGTATCGATGGGTCCTCCTGTCCTCAGCCACCATTTGAACTGCGAGTGGAACTTCAGCCGCGGGACCGCCTCTTCTTTGAACCGCAAGTAGTCCTCGAGGACGAGGCCCGTCTTGCGACAGAAGACCTCGTCGCTCGCGCCCGCGAGCAAGTGCAGCGGGGGCAATGCGACGCTCGCGGGCGCCGCCGTCGAGGTGGGGAGGACGTACTTCGGTCCGTCTCCGCCCTCCTCGGGCTTCGGGTTGACGAGGGATCGAAGGTGGTCCAGCTGCCGCTGCTTCTCCTGCTCTTCGAGGAGGAAGTGCCATCGGGGCAAGAGGCGGTTGTACAGCGACGTCGCGATGTATCGACTTCGAACGGCGAACGTCCGTCGCTGCGAAGTCGATTGGTCCCGAGGCATTCCACTGAGATCCAGATCGATGTATCCGGTCATGTTGTAGAACGACAGAGTGGGAACAATGTTGCCTTCCATGCTCAGAGTCAGTATTTGCGGATATTCGCG
>JALLPA010000789.1:0-13054 GCA_036939895.1 Thalassiosira exigua
GGTTCCTGCTTCGTCAAACCCCATAATAATGACACTGCTGACCTATCCAGAAGCCAAGACACACAACAACAACGAGTGTACCCATACGCCCGCTTGGTTGAGTGACGGCGTGGGCAGGCTATTACGGTTGGGGCCTGGGTTCGATTCCCGTAATTGACGATAAAAAGTCTTTTTTAGGGTTTTCGCGCCTAACGCGTTCCTCGACTGTTTTGACTGTCCACCCATACGTCGTCGCTTGCCTACACGTGGCGCAATAATAATTAGTCAATCACTCCGTGGTATACTCTGCGAACGAGTGTCAGGACGCCGTTCGTGTTTCCCATCGCGACACGGTACTCCTGGGGGACACGCAGCCTACTCTCTTCGCCCGCACCGTAGCACTGTGCGCGCACGTCAATCGGTGGCCAAAGCTGACTAGATCAGCACAGCCCCGCGACAACCATAGTAGATGCTAAAATTATCCCGCCCTTCCATGACGGGTCATCTGGGTTATAATAAAACAAGGTGCCCAAGAGCCCCGCCCAATCACGATGACCGGGATGTGCGCAAGGGCCAGACGTCTAGGTTGTCGCCTAGCGCGCGCTCGCGCGCGCGAAGCGACGGACTTCCGATTCGCGACGCGGTCTCACGTTGGAACCCCCCGCAAGGGCTTAGTACTACGGACTGCGTCGTACGTATCGGGAGTGCCAGGTGGAGTTCCCTGCGTTCCTACTTAGTTAAACGCGTATCGTACTCTACCGGGTACCTAAAGGGGCCTCTCCATTGTGGACCGGAGACTCAGACTAACACACACGAGTGTACCCACCATCTAGGGTTCCAGCATCCACTCTGTTGGCTGGGAGGAACTCAACGCGGCCCTTTCCTCCAAACCTCGGATGTACAAACAGTGGCTGGCGAAGCAGGCGTCTGGTTTCTGCGGTACGCAACGAATGGTCTCCCAATGGAATGATGCCCGCGACGAGTGCTGCCCGGACTGCGGCCTCGGGGAGACATCGGCACATATCCTCCAATGCCCTGATCACGCACGCACACAGCTCCTGCATGACCAGGCCGACGACCTCTGCGATTGGATGGATGCCCACGCCACTCACACTGAGATCCACTACTGGATTCCTTGCTACATCAAGCTTTGGGGGGCGCGCCCGCTCTCGTCCATCTCTGAGCTTTCACCTGAGATTCGCCGCTTTGCACAGGCACAGGACGCCATTGGCTGGAGACACTTTATGGAAGGGAAATTGCCAACGAGCTCTTCGCGCTTCAACGTCATCACATGGTAGATTTTGTCACGAACAACGCCTGCCTCCTGGGCAAAGCAGGACATCTTGCAGGTACTCCACATCTCCCATTTGCAATGGATCTTCTGCAACAAATCCTTGCACCACACCTCTACGGGCTACCTGAGGCTCCAGCGGGGAGAGACCTCCTGCACGAGATCAGAGAGCTTGCCGACCTCGACCCCCAGGACGTTCTCATCGCACATCGCCACCTCCTTGAAGTCGACATCACTTGCCTTGCCTCCTCTTCGGACATCAACCAGACCTACTTGGTCTACGCGGTCCAGGCTGCGCAGAAAGCTGGACGCCGTCGGGCAGGCCAGCGTCGGCGACATGGCACCGGCGCACGGGGGCGGCGCGTGGCTGCACGTGTGTCCCATTAGGTAGAAGCTCAGATTGCGAGGGATCTTGCTGACACTCAGCCTGCCACTTGCAAGGCGCAACGTCTTTGCAATCTACGGAGGCTTCAGAGGGGTTCAACAAGCGGCGGAAACCGGATTGAGGGCGTGTGTGCTCTTGCACACATGTGTATGTGGTTGCACACTCAACCTCCTCCCAACGTGGCCCTCACGTTGACGGGCTGGGCCCCCGTAGATCCGGCTGTTGTCGCGGGGCGGCGTTGCTGTGGAGATAACATGGCAATAGAACAGGCCCCTAGATCATATATGCAACCCTGTAATTTGCTAATATGCATAAATTTTCTACGTTTATTGTTTGGCGAGTGGCAGAAAGCCGAGCGATAATACGTAAAGTACGACAGATAAAGAGTTCTCGTATTCTCGTGAATATTGTACGTACATAAGGTACCTACATGCGTGTTTTTTGAGATCTGATGTGTTCTTCGCTCGGCGATGTGCGCACGTTTAACCAAAAATGTTTCAAATGCTGGGGTGCACATATTTTGAAAGCTGGGGTGCATATTATATTTTCTCGTGAATATCGCCCGTACACGAGGTACCTGAGTGCGTGTTCCTTGTGATCGGATGTGTTCTTTGCTCGGCGGAGTGCGCATGTTGAACAAAAAATGTTTCGAATGCTGGGGTACATATACTATGAATGCTGGAGTGCATATTATATGTTCTTGATGCAAGTGTGTTATATTGAAGCTCGCATCTGCTGCGTATTGAATTTGATCATTTGTGGAGAAAAACCTGCATTTGTGATGCGTTGTATGACTTTTTCATACCCCCGCATGTGCTTTTGGTCGAACACGCACGATAAGTTAATTGTGCCCACGCCATGCACTTACACGCGTGTAGTGTTCGACGTGTTTGTTTCCGTGACCTTTTCGCGTCATTCGAATTCTCTTGTGATTTGTGGAAAACCGCTGTAAAATTCTGCTGCAATTTGTTGAAAATGACTGCAAAATTTTGCTGTGACTTGTGGACGGACCTGATTCCACAAATCCACATTGTCTTTAAAAACAATGTGGAGGCAACATTAATGTTGTACAAAAGATACTGGTTAGTAAACCCGGTACGAGTCTGAACTTACTATTTACCCGTGACATGCGAGCTTTTGATAAATACCTACGTGCGAGCTATTTGGGACCGTACGTGCGTGCAGAGGTGCAAGGTGTGCCTGATCTGGCGCGCGACTTGATAAACTTTATCTCCATCTTAAAAATGAGCGTGGCGTCACCACTCAGATTTTCTCCACCGTCCTTCGACCGTGGCATCCACCGACGCCCCTAGCGGCCCAACCCATAGGGCACTGCCCATGGGACTCGGTATATTGCTAGACGACTAGTATATAAAGGATGCTGTGGCAGGGTTTTAATAAATATTAATGTTAACTATATCAATTAGACTATTGCCGCTGGCGCTTGCAGCGTTACATTTTTTGACGACGCGCGACGCCGTCGTCTTTCAGCGTCAACGGCCCCTACTACCGCCGGTGGGCCCCCTTGCCGCGGCCCGGTGGCGGCCCATTCCTACCAATTCGTGGGGGGGCTATCAGTGGCGGATATCCGCCCGCAGAGTGGTCAGAATCAGCGGAAACCATGGCGACGATGGTCGTCCATGGTGGTTGTTTGTGTGCAAAAACACACGCCATAGGTACGAGAGAGAGAGAGAGGTTGGCGCCGATTTCGCCACCGCATCCCGGCCAATACCGGCATTCAGCACACCAACTTGAAGCTGTGGAGATGCCGGATAGAACCCCCCCCTATGTTGCAGTTTGCTGACGATTTCGTTGAGGGAGGGGGGACGTAACGCGCTTCATCGGTGGCGGATTGGCGGCATAAAAAATAAGGCATGTAAGAGTTCCTACATATATTTCTACTTGGCGGCAATAGTCGAATTTTCAGCGTTACAAATGGCCGGTGTCAACACTCAGATCAGACTCGTACCTAACTAGCAAAAAACAAGCAAAAATTACCTACGTAGATACCAGAATAATCCGCGTTTACTTGTGTTACCCTGTTTTTATACCTTTTACCAGGGTACGTTTCACCGAAACCCGCTGGATTCACCGCTGTCGCTGCTCATCATCCCAGTCTCCTGGTACGTGAATTCACAGATGAAAGGGTCCCTATGTGACTCATTTATGGGTACCTTGACGTACCATGCCATCGGCGGCAAGAGCCTCCTTAAGTACTGATAGCAAGGCAGGAGGAGCGATGCCAGAGGAGCACCCCGAGCATTTGGTGGCATTTGATGGCCTCATGGCCATTGCTGATGGGTTCTAGTTGAATATTATGCATAATCATGTACTTCGAGTGTTAATTCAATATTTCGTTGGCTTATTTTGGCCGCAAATTGCCCAAACACAAGCTATTTCAGTAGCTTTCATTCGAGCTCACTTTGCGGCATTCGATCTCCTCTATTGGTACCCTTTTTACTATTATAAGGGCATAAAAAGCGCCCAAAACATCCTTTATTGAAGTGAATCGCCCCTAAACATTTTTCCATGCACTTGTACCATTTGTTGTTTGTTAAGTATGAAATCCCAGGAATCATCGAGCCCATTTTGGCATAGGTCGCCCCCTGTCAAACCTGCATAGGTCCCATCCCCTCGGCCTATGGATTCATTGCATTCATTCTTGGGTGTTTTCCTGGAATAAATCCATGTTCATTTGATCCCAAGGCCAAAAATCTTGCTCACCAGGGTGCAGAACAGGTGCGAATTGATGAAATTATCCTGGACCCTTGAAGAACGAGGCACTTCCGGTGTCGTTGACGCATGTCGGCTGCCCTATGGAACAACGTCCATCGACGACATGGGCCGGCGTCGCCCTGGAGGCAATAGAAGACGACGATTGCCCCTGGGAAGTGGTGATCGGGGGTGCCTCCGGCGGGGAAGTGGTGGGGTGCTCCGTCGTGAGCTTTCGGGTGCCTCTCACGCATCCAATTGCAACAGCGGACAACAGGGTGGCGCAGCGGTTGATACAGAAGTGCGCCGCCATGGGCGATTCACCATTGGTGGCGATCTATGGCCGTCGTGGCCTAGTGCCGCCGGCGGACGCCATGGCGGGGGTTGTCGTGAGTTTTGTTAGAGTGCACATGTGGCGTTCGAGCGCATTATCGCTAATATATCACGAATGTGTTTGAAAGCAAGGGAACTTCCCGTTAAAGTGGAGAAGGGCTGGGAGAGGCCGCACGGCGGAACTATCTAACGCCGCGGGGGTATTAATTTCTAAAGACCAGCAGCTATTAAAAAATACTGTTATCTTTCTACAGTTTTATGTCCAAGTTTTCGGCAGCCCTGATATCCACTCCCAGCACCCCACCTCTCCGTATCGATGGCTGCGGTCATCAGCCATCAAAACGACCGCGGGGGGAGGCGCCGGGGCGCCGTCCGGCTGCATCCCGGACGTCGCCCCAGCAGACGCCATGGTCTCGCTCTCGTCTCGCCGCGTTGCGTGTCGTCGATTGTGTGTTGTGTTGTATGGCGTCTGACGCGTGGTCCGAGGTTTTATCTACCTAATCTACAATAGAGTAAGCAAATTTATCAAGAGTCGACAGTTCAATGCCCTCCAGTCTCCCCTCTCTAGCGCGGCCAGATTGCCGCCAATGTTGATTCTGACAAAACGTACATTCTCCATCACATGAGGATTGTTAAAGCACCTCAACATTAGTGAGCGGAGAAGTTCACGGGGCTCTAGAGGGGGAAGAAGTCAGGCCAAATTTGGCAGTCGATTTTATGTAGGTACGTACCTAGCGAGATAGAGAGAGATTTTTTTGGCCGATCTGTGACATGACGCGGTACGTACCTGGATTACCTAGGATGGGAACACATCAGAACGAAGAAATCCCATCTTTCGGGTCTACACAATAAACAACAGTCAGACATAAAAACAAGATTTCTGGTGACTTTGGAGTAAGAAAAATAGACACCTAAGTACAAAAATCCCGGACAATATGAATAAATAACAGACACAAGCGTACAACAATCCACACTGCTCTCAATAATTCTTATTAATTAGTAATGCTATTGAATGTCCAAAGATAGGCCGTTAATTTTAAAGACTGCCTACAAAGTTGACATATGCAAATGATAAATTCAACATTTATCCACCCCATTCTTTTAGTCTTTTTCATTCTGGTCTGACCATCGTCCCTGCATCCATCACTGTCGACATTACGGTGGCCTCCATATACAGATGTAATCATCGATCGTTGCCGAGATCACCTCTGTGGCCGATGGGCTTTGCCTCCGGACTCAAGCGACAATATTGCTACCGGTTGATTTTGTCACCTTCTTTATTAAAAGCCAGCCTTGTCTATGTCTTGGCCTGATACTGTATCTGCATGAGGCCTAACAGGTAGCACAACACATGTTAGGTTTTTAGAAATAGAAGAGAAAAGGTCAAATAGTAATTGCAAAAATAGCTTGCCCGACAACGACCTCTGTCCACTATTGTTTTGCAAAAACAAAACTTGCAGCAATAAGTCAAACAGGGCCAAGGTTGCTGGCTTACATGATGTTTTGCATATATTTGGTGAAAAGGTGGCAGAATTAAAGTGAATATTTTTTTCATTACAAAAACAATGCAACAAAAATAAGGCTTACTTTGACCCAGCTTCAACCGCATATCCCCATCCCCGGTTTCTACTCACAACTGTATGTGCTATACAGGTATGGGTGAAATAGTTTATAATTGTAGAAATCTGCAATCAAAAAGATTTTGAAACTAGCCAAAGAAAACTTATGTTGGCCCTAACTGATCTGCTTGTCACCGAACAGCTGCAGTGACACCACATGCCAGCTTCTCAGTAAAGGGTCCACAGTTGAATTATAGTTTAACCTGTGGAGGGGGGGGGGGGGGGGTGGGGAGTGTTGAAAAGGAAGATCCCCAGATCACTGAAAGAAATCCAATTAATCTTTTAGTGCACCAATAATTAAGAGGTGAAAGGTATGTGATAACTTGGGGTGCAATATGGTTATTAGAGGATTGTGATCATAGCAAAAACTGACCTCCCAATATGCCACAGTCACAGGGCCTCGTAGAAGGAAGAATGCCACTTTGTTCGCTGGGTGGAGTTGGTGGAGAGCAGAGATGTAGCTGTAGCTTAGAAGCAATAAAGTAATAGAGCAAGATGATATGAATGTGAAGGAGGCTAGTGAGTAGGTATGCCTGCAATTCACTTTATGATCATGGATGATGAGGTTGGTGCCTTGGGTCAGAGGGTGGTGCGCATTTTGCATCATGGGGACAATAAAAATGCCAACCAATACCATTACACTTTTGCTGCTTCTTATCTGCCAGTTGGTCCTGGTTAAAAAATATTGTTACAATAATTTTATTTCATATGACATTGACATGCTCTTATGTGACACTGATAGGTTCTCATCCCAGCTCATTCAAGTACATACCGTACTCGATCACAGAGCGGCAAAAACTTGCTACGTGCATACCTAGATAAAGCCACTGCCAAATTTGGTCTCATGTTCCCCCTCATTATCGATTCCGCGAACTCCTCCGATCATCAATGCTAAAATGGATCACCCTTCTCAGTGTAATGAAGAAGGGGGAGCCACAATCAGCGTCAACATTGGCGGCAATCTGACCGTGCTAGAGAGGGGAAACTAGAGGGCGTTCAACTGTCGGCTCTCAACAAATTTGCATACTTTATTGTAGAGTAGGTAGATAAACCACCTTATGGAAGAATATAAACGTCCCGAGCTAAGATAATACTTACTTACTTACTTACTCGGCCACGCGCCTCACAACATACAAACTCAACGAGACAAGAGAGATCTTGATCATTTCATCTGCCGCGCCAGCGTCCGTGCCGCTGGTTGATGGTGCCCCGACACCTCCCCCTGCGTACTGTTTGATAGCCAAGGACTTCAGTTATCTATTCGGTGCGATGGGCCTCTGGGATGAAGCGTCGGGGTGATCAAAAACTGGGACATGAAATTGTAGAAAAATATCATAATTTTATAATTTCCATTCATCTTTAAAACTTAATAGCATTGTGGCGTTGAATGCGATGCCATGTGGCGTCCCCCAGCCCTTCATCACTTGAATGGGAAGGGCCGGACCCCGCCGGCGCGTTCATAACCCCTCGCGGCGCCGACATATTGTCTCCAACGTGCGCTATGCATCTATTCCATTGATCACTGCCGTGGCGCAAAAACTTTTGTAGAGAAGGTTGTACGTCCCCACTTCCGGCAGAAACTACATACCCCTGCTCCCGGAAACGTTAGCCTTCAACCTTCAATTCAATTTTTGGGAGCAGTGCTGGGGGGTCACCGTGGCCGCAGCGGCGCTCCATTTCTGCTGGGGTCGTTCATGGTCGAGCGTCAAAAACTCGAGAAGTCGTTAATTTACAGGCCACGAAGTATTGTTAGATATGACAAGTAAATATATATTTACATACACATGGCCTATAGTTTACCCATCGTCCCTCGGCCCAAAAAATTGACGAAAATAGATTTTGCGCCGTAGAGTTTCGACTGTGCTACGAATTCCTACTCTACGTAGAAATTGAAGCATCCGTGATCTAAACCGAATGACGTGGGCTGGGAACCTACCATATCATCTTTACATCGGTGGCAACTTTAAGAATTCCTAACAATGTCACCGTATAAATATAAAACATGTGTGTAACAGTCACAATAACAAAGGGGTTGCATGAGGGGTTTGCCTGATGCTTTTGCTGCAAAATGAATTATTTAGTTCGAAACTCAACACCCCAAAGAACAATCTTATTCTTGAAATGTTTGATCCATTTCGATCATTTGATGTCAATTCTGGAATATATAAAGTCTTGAAAATTGGTGTGTTAGTACTAGAAAAAGTAGGGAATTAGCATCTGATCAGTGTTATACACAAAATATATCACATCTCACAGCATAGGGAATCTATTTCTCTGTTGCAAAAGGTATGTGTTGAAATCCAGTGCCTACATAACTAAAAGATTGTCTCGGGGTGGTTTATTGATGGGCTGATTAGTAGAACGACCCAGCAACGGGACAGATTTGTCTATTGTTCAATCATTGGTCAGGGGTTGGGAGGGAGGCTATCCTGTTTTTACACCGTGTCACTACAAAAATGTCATACCATTGTTCTTCTAGGGAAGAGACGATGATGTACTCATTGTGGTTGCCTGCGGAAGTTTAGTGTAGGTTAGTCGCTCACTTGTTGAGTATGTTCCTATTTTGTTTGGCATCTATCAGCTGTCTAAATCTAAATCTATTGTTGAAGTCATTTCTGTCAATCATGAGAACCACCATGCCTCAGATGGAGTTGTCATGGCATGAAGATATCATGTGAGGATGCAGTCCTTGCTTCTGGCATCATCATTGCCAAACCAATCTCAGCATAACTGGCAAACACTAAAATTCAGGCCATAGCGCTGCCAAACATACTCATTGCCCTTACTATCTATCAATTTGGGTCACCCTTACAATCATAGCAACTTGAGCATGGTGTTTGGAACGAAAAAAACGAAAAACGATCATATGGTGGCAGCAGGACATGGTGCTACATCTTCCAGTGTATGCCTCACGTCTGTGTTCCCGTTAAAGCTGTGTTCCCTAAAATGGACTCTTGTGCCGAATTCTTGGGTGCAGTCGGTACAATAGAAGTACCTTCATTTATTATTCCACAACACATTTTAGGAATTATGAGCACGTGAGGCTACAGTCTGCAGTTGTTTCATGATCGGAGTCCAGCACCTCCCTTTCTGCAGAGCAAGCTTGTCTCGGCAATATGGCGCAGCTATAAAGACTCAGAGGGCTGGGGCTGGATTGGGCTTGGATTGGGCTTGGATGGGGCCTCTTAAAGGCTTTAATATCCATTTTAGGCATTCATCACAGACTAGAAAACCTCCCACATTGCACATCGCTAACAGAATAGAAAGTCTTCCACGTTGCTTCGCAACGCTAACTGCCCACCAAGATGCTGCTGCACCACATCTAATACCCAGCCGGCCTTCCCTGCTTACGAACATCGGCAACTGCAGTCAGCGAATCCGTTTCTGAGTCGACCGCCACGGCCTGGACCGTCCCGAGCAACCCCGAGGGTATCAATTGATGTCCCCTCTTCTTCAGCGCCGCGAGAGTTCGGTTCGACACGCGCAAGGGCGGACCCTGCGGCAAGGCGACCTCTTCGACGTTCGATCCCACGGAACCGTGGTACAGGAGCTGATTGTGAACGCGGGGCGCCGCTACGGATTCGTAGAGCGGCATGCCAACGAAAGCGTAGTTGAGGATGGTTTGGACGATGGACGTGATTATTTTGGGACCTCCGCTCGCTCCGAGGGACAACACCAACTTTCCCAAGTCGTCGACGTCGTCGGTTCCCCCCGTACCATCGCGACGGACGTCTCGGAAGACCATGGTCGGCGCCATCGAAGAAAGAGGTCGCTTCCCCGGGGCGGGGTAGTTCGATGCGCTCGGGCGCAGTCCGAAGAAATTGACCCGGCCGGGACTGGAAAAGTCGTCCATCTGATTGTTCAACACGATGCCGGTGGAAGGGCTGACGACCTTCGATCCGAAGTTCAGATTGACGGAGGTGGTGATCGTGACGGCGTTGCGATGCTTGTCCACGACGGACAGGGACGACGTCCCGTGGTCATCCAGGTAGTTGAACAGCCGCAAGTTCCTCGATGCGACATCGGAACCGCCGGTCCGACGAGAAGTCCTTGCCGACGTCGTCCTCCTCCTTCTCCGGTCTCCTTCCTGCGCGTCCACGAGAGCTCCCGTCCCCTCGGTGTCGTTCAGCCGAGCCCAAGTCGCGCCCCCGTACCGCGACAAGCTCAACGTCCCATCGTCCGACGTCGTCTTCCGCAGCGCCTCCATGTACTCTCCCTCGATCAAGTCCCTCACTGCGGCGGCATTATCTTCCGGCGCGAACTTGGGATCGCTCAACGACATGCGGATCGCGAAGACGTGTCGGCAGGCCTCGACGTACCGGTGCTTCGAGAGGGCGTCGGCCAGGGCGGAGTACGGGACGGAGAATCCGGAGAGGAACCTCAGGGCGCCCACGATGGCCGATCCGCCGCTGGAGGGGGGAGGTGCTCCCACGACGGCGTAGCCCGAAACTCGCGAAATCAGCGGGTCTCGCTTTCGTGCGTCGACGGGACGATGCCGAAGGACGGCTGAGCCGACCGCGGCGAACGAGTAACAAAAAATGTGCAAAGCGAGGAGCGAGGAAGCTTACCAAAACGGGGCGATAGTTCGATATATCCGCAGACGTGATGATGCCTCCGGCGTCCCGTATGTCCTGCGTTCACGGGAGCAAAGCACGCGGGCGCGAAGGTGAGCCGAGCGCCGACGACATGCGTGCAGGCGACAGGCAGGACGCGCAATCCGCGGAAACTTTCCTTCGCCAACGTCCTCCCCAACTCTCCTCGATATAGCGCGTCGGCTCCGCCTTCCATCACCGCCTCGAGCGTCTTCCCGTACGCTCGTCGCACCAGGACGTCTCCCTCCCTCAGCGGGGTGACTCCGTCGCGGTCCTTCGTCAGCAGGCGTCCCAATTCGGGCGTCGATCGCCAATATTTCTCGCGATCTCGGATCTCTCCCGCGAGGTACGGTCCCACCGCGAAGCCGTCGCGGGCCAGCTCCATCGCGGGACGCACGACGTCGGACCACGGGAGCGATCCGTGCCGGCGGTGGAGGAGCTCCAAGCCCCTTTCGTAGATGCGACGACATGTTTCGCGCAAAAAAAATGGTTACTCGTTTGGAAGCCGATGCGGCGCGCGTCGAAAATTCCGCATTGGCGGCGCTCACCTGAGCTCTCCGGGGACGGCGACGGCCAAACCTACGCCGTTCCGACGGGGGCAGACACGGTGGCAGGGGGCATCAGAAATCGTCGGCTCGCGAACGCGAACGGACGTCGCACGCAATGCGCTCGGCTTTGCGGACGGCTCTCACCCCCGAGCGTGGAGGACTTCGGATCCGACTCGTACATGTCGAACGTGGCCTTGCCGGGCGCCGTCTCCCTGCAGTCGATGAATTCCGTCACCTTTTTCCCACCTCCCCCCCACCTCCCGTACATCGAATCGTTCGCCGTCGTCGTCCTTGGCGCATCGACATTATTTTTTTCCCTCGCGTCTTCGAACGACGCAGCGAAGGACTCGATCCCGCCCTCCTCCCCGCTCGTCCTCTCCCGCCAGCGGTCCCGATCGGAACGGACCAAGCCGAACCCTCCCCCGCCGATCCCCGAGCTGGCGGGATTGACCACGCCCGCGCACAGCGCCGCGGCCACGGCGGCGTCGGCGGCGTTCCCCCCGGAATCGCGCAGGATGGAAACGCCTACGAGAGAGCATACGGGTTGGTCGGCGGCCACCGCCCCGTGCGCCGCGTTTTCCACTGGAGTCGGCAAGGCGAGGGGCGGTGCAGAAGGTGCCGAAGGTGCCGAAGGCGCGAGGAAGCGGCGAGGAAGCGAGGATCATTAGCGAGGATGCACCTCGAACGCGCAGCGGCGCGCGAAAAAACCAAACCTCCGAAGAAGCTCGCCGTTTCGTACCGCAAGAGGAGTTCTTCAGCGCCATCACCTCGGACGAGACGAAGCGCGACGATCGCGCGGGGCAGGACGATCGCCCTCCCTCCTCGCCGTCCTCCTTCGAGGTCGAAGGACCGGAGGAAGGCGACGGCGACGTCCGGAGCAGCAGCGCCGATCCCGAGAGCAGCGCCAGGACGATCATCGCGGCGGCGGTCCTCCCGCGGCCGCTCGCGTCGAAGCGCCATCGTCGAAGCGGCGAGCGACTCCAGCGGCTTCCGCCGCCACCGCCGCCGACGTCGTCGACGCCGCTGTCGGCGCGCCCGATCAGGGAGAACTGCGAGAGCAGGGGACGGCGAGGAGGAGGAGGGGCGGGGTTCGCGTCGGCGTCGGGGGCGGGGACGTCGGAGGCGGGGACGTCGGCGTCGGAGGCGGCGGCGCTTCCGTCGTCGCGGCCGCTCCCGGCGTCGACGCCGCCGCCGACGCTCCCCCCGCTCTGGTAGGATTCCAGTCGATGCAACGCGGTCCTGGCCGGCATGGTCGAGATTGAGGTGTGAGGTTCGTCGTTGAGTTGAGGACAGCCTCGAGTTCGAGGACGAGGACCGAGGACTCATCTTCTTCACACGAGCGGGCTCTTATGGGAATTCTGTCCGTCTACATAGAGTAAGGTATGTAACACAACTCGTATCATCCCCTCCTCTCGGTCAAGATGGCCTCCTAGCCTCGACGGTATGTCAGGGGATTACAAAAGGTTATGGCCTACTAACGCTTCCTCGACACCATCCTGAAGCTCGCTCATCGCCTCGCGCCGGTCCGGCGCTCGTTGACCCAGTATCAACCGAGAACCGGGCCCCGGCGCGACGAGCAATGACACCGCCGGTTA
>JALLPA010000790.1:0-13041 GCA_036939895.1 Thalassiosira exigua
ATCAGTAGCCACTTAGCTACCCACATACGTACTGTCTATCTATGCATCTAAACACAATGGATCGCGCAGAATAACAGTTCGTACCTACGATACTCGTAACAGCCATTGTCGTCGAAGTCGCATCCTGTTCGCGTCCTCCCCCGCTTGTGTGATGGCCAACGCGCATTATGTCAAGCGCTCTGAATTGAGTACTATTCCAACGTACTTAGCATATCTTATCTTGAACCAGATCTTTTGCAGATTTATTGTGCAGATGATTTTTTTTATTTCAAGCACCCGCCCGGCTCACTAATATTTATTCGCAAAAAGCGGCCGCCGCATTCCCCCCGCCGAAGAAGCGCAGCCCTCTCTCGTCGTCCTTTTGCGCCGCTTTTCCTGCCTCTTCTGCGCCATGCGTTCCATCGCCCTATCGCTATCGCTGAGCCTCCTGCGAGCAGCTTCCGCGGCGCCCACGTCGTGGAACGGGACCCTCTCCCAGCGAATCTACGCGGGGAAGGGATGCGAGGAAGCCGACTTCTCCGGCGTCGACGTCACCTCCTCCCTCGTCGTCGTGGAGAATAACGTCTTCTGCGAGGTCGACTCGTTCGCCGGCATGGAGCCGCAGCATTCCAAGTTCGAGGTGTTCTGCGACGCCGTGGCCGGGACCACCACGTTCAGGTGGCGCAACTGCACGGCCGGCTGCGCGGAGTGCTCCGCGGAATGGTCCCCGAGCGGGTCGTGGGCGTATCCGACCGCGTCTTGGACGGACCGCGACCAGGGGCAGTGCTGGAGCGTGAACGTCCTGCCCCCCTACGATCCCGAGTTCAACTTCACCGAAATGAGTTACAGATACGTCAACGATACCGACGGCGAGGAGGAAATCTACAAGGAGGTAATTGTGGCCAATTCGTGCCTTTCCGACGCAGAAGGCGGCGAAGACGTGGTCCTCCGCGCAGCCCTGTACGAACAGCACCTCTTTGTTGAATTCGACGAAGCACAGAACAAATGGGTCGGCTACGACGTCGACGTGGCGAACCTCCTCGCGGGCGAGGCGGCGAAAGACGGTTACAACCTCAAATTTGACATCAACGATGATGTGTTGACCGATGACAATTCAAAAGATGCCAACTACGGCCTCGACTATTTGGTGGCGGGTTGTCCGGAAAGCGGGGAGGGAAAGTGCTACGACATGATCATTGGAAGCTTCGAGCGAACGGGCGAACGCCAAACCGAGGTCGTCTTCACTCCGCCGATCTTAGTGGCGTACCTCAAGCCAATTGTCAAGAAAGGGAGCGGGATCGCTTCCCTTGAGGATGTCGCGGGGGCGAACGGATCGCTGTGCATCACCGAGAAGGACCTTTTATATTCTGGATTCGATCTCGCGAGGGATGCGCCGGAGGTGTCCACCATCCAGACTTGTGCGACCCCGGAGGATTGCCTCGACATGGTTTTGAACGGACAGTGCACACTCTACATGAGTTACCTGTTAGATTCCAACCTCCTCGTCACCCGTGATGAGAAGTACCAGGATCTAGAAATCGTGGACCAAGTCATTCCCAAGAAGGACGGCTCAAGTGGCTTCAATTGGATCTCATTTCCACTGAGTCCTGACCTTTCGGCGGGAATGACCGCCCTGCTAAGCCAGTGGATGTACCGACTCTACAAAAGCGGAGCACTTGGAGACCTTCAGGACAAGCATTTTGGTTTTAGAGAGGACTATTCAAAGTATTTTCCACAAGAGATGAGCTTGACTGCGGGTGTTTACCGAAACAAGCCTCAGGCTTATCAGAACGACGATGGGGAGTGGGTTGGGATCGTGTTTGATTCCGCAGCTCTTCTTACCGAAGCTGCCAAGAAGGATGGGACGAACCTGAACATCGTCGTCGACACGAGAAAGGGCATCGTTTCGGGCTACACGGGAGAGCTGGGCACGCCCACTGGAGCGCTCGCATTCGTCGCCCCAGATTGCGACACGAACTCCACGCCCGTGTGCTTCGACATGATGCTGGGAGCCTGGTCGATCAGCCCTTTGCGCCAAGCGCTCACAACCTTCACCCCACCATACATGAAATCATACGTCACCACCATCCGGCGCCCTGACGGTGCTTACAATACATTGCAGCTAGCCAATGCAGCAGGGGCGAAAGTTTGCTTGTGGGCGGGGAGTTCCATGGCCGATGCTGTCACGGGTATGGTTCAGAATCCGGTAGAATGCCCAACGCAAGATGAATGTTACAACATGGTGAAAGCAGGCGACTGCGACATGACCGTGGACGATCACGCTTCAGCCGTGGCGCGAGAGGCTCAGGACCCCGAGGGCCTCTTTGTGACGGATGTGGTTGTCCCTGGAACGACCGACTACCTGGCGTTCCCAATGAAGAGCAACCTCGATCCCACTGTGCAGGTTGCTGTCACATATTGGATGCATGATTACACTTCCACCTTGGACTTGGCTGCCGTTGGTAACGAGTACCTAACCGAAAAACACGAAGATGAGCATGTCAATGCGAGTCAACCAGGCACTGCGCCCCCGCCTTCGCCAGAGAGTGAGAATCAGCCGCCTGAACCTAGCACCACCCCAGGGAGTGAGAGCCAGCCGCCCGGGCCAGTGTCGTTGGGAACATTAGTCGGTATGCATTCTTGGATGAATATCGCAGGTGTGGCCACTGGCGCCATCTTACTATTCGTCTAGATCACACCAAACGTGGGATTGAATTTGTTTCATATTGCATTTTGTACGTTGAGATCGATGGGACCAAATGATCATACCTCCAGGGCTTGTGATGTAGGCCGGATTAAATAATTAATTATTGCAATACCTTATCAGTCATATTTGATATGTTCTGCAACCATGTATTCTGGGAACTCACGAATAGCAAGAACAGAGCCACCCTCTTTGACAAAAAAGGGAACCTCTGATGAGCTTGATAAGTGCCACCTGTGAAAATGCAAAATAGCTTTGGCTGACGAGGCATGGGGGACTGGCAATCTAACAGTAGATGAGATGTTCTAGAGCATACAGCAATAACTGCACTCATGAATTTCGGGTCAACTGCAGATCCTTGAACTAACAAACTCAATGACAGTTTACCTAGCCCGCGAGCAAAGTTGTTACAACAGAATTTCAGTTTATCGGAAGAAGATCTACTAGGCGCACCCCATTTCCAACATCCTCGTTTTAGCTGTCAATCCTGAAGTCAACTCTCGAGCCTACCAACCTACTGAACTTCGATAGAGCTCAAGGTCAAGACATCCTCATCATCTCTCCAGATGCAGGTGCCATTCTCAAAAACACACACATGAAAACGATGCCGGCGATGGCATCTAGTCTGGGTAGTAAACTGGCTGCAGAAGTCTCCCGCAGCTACATCCACGAAGTCAACAATAGATTCATCGGCCCGGGCACGACGAGAAGTAATTCGGCCACAGAGGGAGAAGTTGCTGTTGGTAGTCCTACCCCCCGCAACGCGTCCAGACCCTCGTTCGCGGCGGTTAGTCCTCGCAAAACGTCGCCTGTTGCTCCTGGTGTCAAGGAAGCCCCGGTCGTAGAGGCAGCGACACTGCTGGGTGTCGCAGTTGAAGTCGATGCCGCGAAAGGAGCTGCTGGTGGCGACAGAACTCGAAGGTCTATTCACACATCGGGAGGCACAATCTTCAAAGGTCTGAACGCCATTGAACTGGCCCCACTGGTAGAGGTTGTTGGACCGATCCGTGCACTGGGCATGCGTGCGTACCAGTTGGAGGTTGAACCGCCTGCCGCTGCGAAAGAAGGTCTCCCGGCCGTTCCTCGTCCGCGTGCATTTGGCTGGTTGGGGTGCAGGCGTCGGTGCAAACCGAAGGTGGCAATCTTTCTGGCACTGCTCTCGTGCTGTGAGATCATTTGACCTGCGCCGAAGTCTGTTGCAATTGTCAAGGCAGCTACGGAGTGTTTCTCCCCGCTGTTGTCTTCCGAGTGCTACATCTTCTAGGACGAGGTTTCCTTCGGCTTCATCCTCGCCCATGTCGTATTCATCGAGTGCGAATTCACCGTTTGAATCAACATCATAGGTGGCGTAGTCATTGCTGGTATCAACGTCGCCATAGTCTTCGTACGAGTTGTAGTCGGAGATGTCAATTGACCCAGTAGACGTATCCAATGGATTGTTTGCTGCGGAGTAGTCACATATTTTGCACATCAGTGAGGTAAAGTGAGATACCTATCAAGATCACGGACAAATAAGATAACTTCATCTTACCTTTTGCAGAAGCTGCAAGGGCAACAAGAGCGATTGCGGTGAAAGATTTCATTGTTCTCGATATAATTGGAATATTGTTCTAGGCTTCGAGAGTAAGTAGAGTGCTTTCTGTGTTCGATTTCTTGTCGAAGGTGTCGTTTTGAGGTCTTGCTCTAGTGCTGCTTTCTGCGTTAGATTTCCTATTGTAGTATCGAGTTGGGGACTTGCCGAGAGAGTGATCGTTTTATGTCTTCTGCTTTGTATTTTCTGTTTTGTGTGATGCGATTTTTTATGACACTTGACCTGTTTTTGACGAAGAGAGAGTGATGCCAGTAGTCTCTGGCTGGCCCCTCCAGAGTTGCAACAAGCGACAGCTTGGCTGCAGCGTTGCACTGTGCAGATGGATAAGTCCCGTGGTATTTGCTGCAAGACGGTGGTGGGATAGTTTCAGTCCCTCCGTGGAAGAGGAGGGGGGTTTGGAGAACCGCACGTACCAAGAACTTTAGTTGTAAGAGGTACATATGTACCTATCTCTACATATTAGAGGTAGGGACAGCGCGCATTCTTCGCGGGACTAAAATTTATTGACCGAAATACATACACCTCCTTGGCGTTCCTGGTTCCTGGGTGTTCTTGCTTTGGGAAGGCGAGCAGGCAGGCCATATGCAGCAGGAGAGATCGATGTTCTGCAGCGCCAAGTATTTCGAGGAGATCGATCGAATCTATCAGGCCTCTGGTGGTATCTAGGTAGAGATAATTCGAGATTGGCGATCAAATCTCAGGCCTGTGGTGGTATGGCATCATTTCATCCTGTCGGGTTCGCACTTCTTAGCTTCAGGACCCCACCAAACTTTGATCCTCTGCCTTTGCAACAGGCCTCGGTGAAAGTGTAACTTTTTGCAATGTTTGAATCATGATCTACATTACTGTCAGATGATCTTTTTCAATAGCCATTAAGAAAGAAAGAGGTCAGCTCCACCACGAATCGAACGATGACCAGAAGTTCTTCTTCTCGTAGCTCCTTCCGTACCGTCCGGGATCTGCCATCAGCTTCCCTGCCTTTGTCCGAAGCTCGCTGTGCGGATTCGATTCCATCAAGTCGCTACATATTTCGAAGGCCTTGTCCTCCTCTCCGTTGGCCAGGTACGCACACGCCAGCTCAAGGAGGGCCGCACCGCCCCGTTTGGACCCCACCTGGAGATACGGTCGTACCTTCTCTAGCGCCCGAATCGCTTCCAACGCGCTCGCCGCCGCCACCGCCGATGCCAGGGCTAAGTTGATCTGTTCTGCGTGTTTCCTTTCGGCGGATTTATCGATGCCCCTCGACTGGTAGTACCTGTCGAGCCGCTCTTCCGTGCTGATGGCTGCGTCGTAATCATACTCCGCCTCTATGAAGGGAGTCGTGTTCGATGGCGACGAGCTACCACCATCATTCTTAGAGTTTGATTTCGCCACGTCAAACCGGTCCCAATAGCGAAAAGTTCGTCATCCTCTTCCTCCATCCAGTCGGCTGCGGCCATGGCAAGCCTCCACATGGACTTCGGTTTTTCGGCGGTGCGCTACTTTCCGAGTCGTCCGTTTCGTCCGCGCTAAGGCCATCTTTGTCGCCGTTTTCAGCAGACGCGGCCACGATCCGGCGTGGAGCCAAGAGTCGCGCGTTTGAAAACGCACAGCCGGAGGAGGCGCGACGAGGCCTCGCGTCGCGGGAATGAGGCAAGGACGGTCTCGTCGTTGTCGTGATCGCACTCATGACGGACGATCCGAAATCCGAACGGCTTGATGCGATGCTCCAAGATGCCGGTCGGTTCCGCCGGGCCAGGACCTTAGATCGCCAGGACGGTGTCGTGTCAGCCAGGACGCACGCAGGACGGCTCTAGCAGGTTAGGTGGCTTGGTCGTGGTTCGTGGTGAACGAGTACGGTGTGGAGGAAGAAGCGTCATAACTTGACAAAAAACGCTGGAATTGGTACTTGTGTTGACCAAAAGGGGCTCGTCCGGCAAAAAAGATTGACTCCGGTGGGATTCGAACCCACGCCCAGAAGACTGCGGCCTTAACACAGCGCCTTAGACCGCTCGGCCACAGAGTCAATGGAGAATTCGGGAATCGAACCCGAGACCTCGTGCATTTCAGAGGCTGTTGCTAGGCACGCGCTCTACCAACTGAGCTAATCCCCCTTGCACCACGTCAGTGCTGGGTGCTGAGTCAGAGAAATCGTTATGTACCCCGTGTAATACGCTTTTTGGATAACCGTGTGACTCCTTGGATGAGGCTGTTGCTTAGCGTGTCTCTGAATTTAAAAATTTGACTGTCTTACCCCTACATACAACAATACACATCACACATCACTCGTCACCGATCGCAGGCACCTACCACCCAACCATCACCGCACACCACACTCCCGCCCCTGTACCCGTCCCCGCCCCGCCTGCACCCAACTACCAACTACAATACATACCTACCCATCACCAACGTATCGTACAGCCACAGAGCCAAACATTATTGACTACTATTATTACTATCACTAACCACTATCACTAACCTCAGCGCTTCGGCTAGCGCTTCACACAGAACTTTGGCGGGTGCAACTTGAAATATTTGTCATTCCAAGAATTCATGCATACAACATTTGTACCTCTATACGCAGTGGGGGTGACGTTAAATATTGCTTGTTTTCTTTTCTTCGTTCTATGTCTCCTTTGCTTCTCCTGGTTTTTCAATTTCCGCTCATCCATGACGTCATCAAATATTTTACGGTTGTCTGCCAAAGGACAAAGTCATTCGTCATTTGATCCTGCTACTTTTGGTGTCAACAACATGTGATACCTTCCATTGTAGGTGAATTGCTTTTTTGTTGTAGAGTTCGAGAACAAACTGGACATCTTCATTAATCTCGTGACGCCTCTCTGATAGGCGTCAACGTGGGATCCTTCTCCATGACCGCACAAGCAAGCTGTTGTCTGCGAGACAGTTCTGGATTCACAGGCCTTTTGATGTGTTTAGGCCAATTATTTTTTGGAGATGAATTATCTTGGCATTCATAATTGCCTGCACCTCCTCTGCCTTTTTCCTTTAGCTGTTCCGTAACAGACGCGGTCAACTTCAAGCCCAAAAGATGGGCCACATCAAAAGCCAAACCTTTTACACGTGAGGGGTCGTCAAGAGCAGGATTGAGCTTTGATACCGATTCGGGTGATTGGGCACAAAAGATTTCTTGTTGAATCGGTTCATTTTGCTATCTTCGTGTTTTCCTCCAATCATTTGCTAACTAGTTCGGTGGTTGTTTGAAAAACAGGATCACTATCATTCAATTGTTCTTACTGAAGTACCCATATATTGCACTGTTGTTCTACATTGGTTCTTCCTCGGGCACTGGGAGAATGACAAGCGCACGAGACACGGGTGTGGCGGTGGTTCTGACTGGGAGAGGGCGAAGAACTACTCTTCTGGGATGGTGAAAGACGACATCACTGCTGTGCCTATGCAGCACAGGGGCGGACCCGTTTGGGCCGGCGCTACTCCTTCCATAAGTACCGCACCTCGAGCAAGGCCCCCTCCGGCTTGTCATGCTTGGTGAATCGCCCGACGGAGCATACGACGATAGTCATGTCCCTAGGGCTGCCCCTGGCCACCGGTACACCCCCGCGCCAATCGTTCAGATAATTCTTGCTTGAGCTCGCAGGCAGCCGATGGATGTGGGAGCTGGTATGCAACAACGGGCAGTAGTATTAGTAGTATTAGTAGTAGTAGATAACTAAAATCTTTAGGTACAAATGAGGGAAATCCTAGAATGGAAAAGCCTCTAATCCTGCACCGCAAAGAGGGGGACTCTTCCACCCCCCCCCTCAGCCGATTGTACCATCTACAGCAATATAAATTTTGATATGGTTTCGTTGTGGGTTTGATATGATGATGCGAGACTCCACTTGGGATTTGCATTGTTCGCTCCGTTCCCGGGGGAGCCATTATTTTGTTGTGTAAATTTTAATCCCAGTGGGATCATTTTGTTGTTGGGTAGTGTCCATCTTTGCTCATTAGGAGCTCCCCTCAGGGAACATCCAGTTTTACTAGGGTCTGCGAGACCGCTGGTCCTGTCAGCCGCATCTGCAACATTCCCCCTGCGCACGGACACCCGTGGCAAGGCATTCCTCCTCGTCCTCCACCCCTGGATGGAGGGGACATCGAGTCTGGCAAGCCAGACGTTGGGCCAGAGTTGATTCCAGCTTCTTGTTCCCGGCGAAATGAACTCCGTTTTACTCGTGCACGGGGCGGCGGCGCATGGACTTACCCGCAGGATACGCCGCCGCTCTGCCGTTTGCAGAGTCGCAGAGGACTCTGATCCGTATCTCCCCACTTGTTCCTCCTACCTCCCTCTTGACACAAAGGAGGTGCTGGCCGGGGACGGTTGTCAACCCTGGGACAAGTGTCAACCTGGGGACGGTTGTCGACCCAGGCATTGCTACCGTGGGGGCGGGATCGCTGGCAACATCCTGCCGGGTGCGAACCCGCGTTTCCTCCTATTCCACCTTCCCTGGGATGAGGGGGGAAATCTCAATTGCCTGCCCGGGGGGCCAACTTGGGTTGGCTGGGGGGGGGTGCTCCAGCATGATGTGGCATTGATGCCGTGGGGTGGCGAGAATGCCCGTCCGTCAGCGGACCAGACACCACACCGGCCTGCCCTCCGCAAATCCCCGCTCCTGGTCAAACGGGGACTGCTCGCGGCGCGAGCAGCCCGGTGGTCTGGGCGATGGACGGTTAGGGTGGAGCTTGAGGGTGACAAATGTCGTTGAGGATCGACCCCGGGGGGTCGATCGTCAATCTCGGGCGCTGGAGCGCTGGAGTTTTTCGTTCCGCGGCGAACAAAAATGGCGAGACGATGACGTCGGACTTGGGGGCAATAATGCTGGGCGTTGGGGGTGACCCACATGGTCAGCGGGGGCGCTGCTAGGCAGCGGCAGCCGCCATGGTTGAAACCGTTGTTTTGGCCTCTGAACCACGTTGGAACTGGTATGCCTCCTACGGCTGATAGTACGTACAGTAAGGTAGATATCCTCACTTTCGAACCGCACCACCACGGGATCATTTTGTTTTTCTTTTGTCTTGGGTTGGTAGGTACTATCACCTTTAGGTTCATTGATGCTGAGGATGCTCTAGAAACACCTTAGCTTGGTTTGCACCTGAAGCTGAACCCCAACACATTGATGTTCTTTTGTTTTAGTAGAAACTGCAACATGGGCTGGGAAAGCATAATTGATCCTGATGATAGTTGATTTTGGCCAAGATAACACATTTGTTTTTCATCACACCTTGTGTTTGGTGTTCCTAGTATATCAAAATAAGTATGTACGCACACATATCACATCTACTTACTGCACACCGTTGTGCTCTACACGCAAATGTACCATACATATTGTATGCATGATTATGATTACTGCTATCGCAAATACCTACCAAACCATCGTTCTGCAAGGGAATGGAGGTCTCATATCTCTAGTGTATCAATACATAGAAGTGGTCAAATATGAACCGGATCAGGACCTTAATTATCCAAATACGTAAACACAAAATAATTTCCAGATATGATGTTTTCAAAATTGTGTTCATTTTAGCATAATACAACGTTATATGTTGATAACTATTACAGACAGGAGACTAATTTCTACATAAAAGATCAATAATATTTTGAAAACCCAAAATTCACGCACTTTTACCATGTGTGTTGTTCCAATTTTCGAAAACAGCCAGACTGTCTCGGGAAACAATGGGGTTGGACTCTTGCAGTGACTTTTTGAGATGCTCCAGTAAGAGGTGGGATTCCTTCTTCTGACCTTATCAGCTCATCCATAGAATAATCCAGATCATGAATAGGACCCATTGCTGCATCTTCACATAATTTACTCAAATCATTCCAGCTATATCCCTCAGTGTCATAGAGCAGCTGTGATAATTCCTCATCTGTAATGGTGTTTATGTTTTTTCTAAAAGCTTGCGGAGAAGACTTTCACGAGCAGTGACAGTTGGCAGAGCAACATACAATTTTTCTTTAAACCTTCGGAGGGCAGCATCATCAATCTCCCGAGGACGGTTGGTAGCACCAATGTATAACACATGACATTCTGTTCTATTTACGATCTCATCAAGTTGTACAAGGAATTCACTTTTCACCTTTCTATCAACGCTGCTATCATTGTTTTTTTTGTTCACTCAACAATGAATCAATTTTGTCAATGAAGACTACAGAAGGCGAGCGGTCTTGTGCTACTGCAAAGAGTGCTTTCACTAACTTCTCTGATTGCCCACGCCACTCGCTACCTATGGATACACATGATATTGAAAAGAAAGTTACACCAATCTGGCCAACAGCAGCCTTTCCGATCATTGTTTTGCCTGCAAACATTTTTGCGATACAAAAAGATTGTTCAGAAACAAAAATGTATTGAAATCATTTGTGCAAAATTTTCTAAAGAATGGAGCATAGTCACCTGTGCCAGGCGACCCAAAGAGCAACAATCCTTTTGGAGAAGCTAGCAGGCCAGTGAACAAAATAGGATTTTTCCTCCGCAACACCCATTCTGTGAGAGTGTTCTTGGCATTATCCAATCCAACAACATCATCTATAGAAACCCTTTCTTCAGTAGTGATGATTTGATCTTCGATCTTGCTGATTAACGCTTCCTCGATACCACGAAGAGCACCACTTTGCTTGTTATATGCTTCTGACATTGAAGACTTATAATTCTGCAAGGTTTGAAGATGATCTCTCCCCCGTGATCTAGGACTGAACTTGTTCTTGACTGCACTGTCCTGTTTCAACCTGCATTCGGTGGATGCAAGCGTTGCTTTGACCTCCTCCTGAAAAAACCTTTGCTTCCTTTGCTTCACTCTCTGCGTTTCTAAGGCTCCTATTTGCTTCTCTTTTCTCTTGCCTAAGTATCTGGTTCTCATGGCTGCATTATTTTTTGCGGCAACTGCGTCCTTCTTCGATTCAATCAGATCTGCCTCGAGCGACAAGATCTTGCGTTGATGGGCATCGCCTTTCCATTTTGATTCCTCCAGTTCCGTGGCCAAATCTTCTTGTGCCTTTCTGAGGTCAGCAATGCCCTTTGTTGCATCATCAATGTGAACATTCCACTCATCGATTTCTGCGTGAAGCTTCTCTCACTTGGATTCTAGTTCAGAGCAACCCACCTGACTCTCTTCCAGTGCCAACTCTGTACTGTTGTGTCTGGTATTAATTGTCTAATTTTGAAGCATAGTTCTTCTTTCATTCCAGCCGGTGATTTCTTAATCATCAATATGGCCACAACTCTCTCCTCGATGAGCCTCGTTGTGTTTGCCACTGTTTCTCTCCGTGAACTCAATTCGCCTGGGAGCTTATTGCGGCTGCCGTGGTCGTCAGACAGTTCATTGGCAAGCTCATCTCTATTTGACGCGTTGTCATCCCATGAACTTCGTGCATATTTTAGCTCTCTTCAGATATTGTCAATCTCATTTACCCTGTCCACATGTAAGCAGAAAAGTTAGACGGCAGAATTCATTGTGAGCGTTTTTTTATTGAAGCAGCAGCAGGGACAAAACATGGGGCCGGGATGAAATCAAACTTGACCTCACAGCTTCCTCTCCAACTCTTGGATGGCAGCATCCTTCTCCACCTCCGCCCAGGCCAACACCTTGGCATGACTCCACCTCAACGCCTCCATTGTGTCCCTCAGCTTGTCTGCTTCCCTCCTCCCTGCAACGACATCCTGTTCCAACTGTTTCGTTTCTGTATTTACACATGACTCCATTCCATTGTTCTCCCAGTGCGAACACAATAGGTTGTCGTACAGCCGTTTTTCTCCACCGTTGCCAAAACCACTGGAAGATGAGTCAGCTTTGCTGTCAACTCTCACTACTGAGAGCAAGGATATATGACAAATTTGTACCCCCTCCCCATTTTCCCCGTTCTACTGATGTACCCCCATTCATTCTTGATCTTCGTTGTTTATTTTAGCTAATTTGAGCGATATTTTGGATCCAGGCGGTACTGAGTTGTGATCCGTAAAAATATAATATTTTGGTATGGGGGGAGTACTTTTTATATCATTGCCATATCAATTTCTAATATTAGATGGCTTCTCAAAAAAGAAAGAAAACGACTATTCATCTACTTATTATATTTTTGCTTTCGCCAGAGCAATTTTGGCGACGGCAGCATGGCGACGCGCGTCAGACCAATTTTTCGGGGGTGCTAATTTCTCTCATTTTTCTCCGAACGAAGCCTGACCTGCAAAAAAGGCGGACGTGGCGCGAGCGCGAGTGGTATTTAGCCGCAACCGCAGTCGGCGGCGCTGCTCCGTGGCGCATTGTGGGAATGTGAAACAGGCCCTGCAGCCACGCCGGTGCACATGGTCTGACTCGGCCAAGATTAGTTGGGCCGAGACTGGGGACCTCTGCCAGGATCGCCATTTATATGCCAGGTTCCAAGAAGATCCAGATCTATGGAACTTATTCTTCTAAAAAAATTAATCCTGTCATCAACCATTTGTATTTTGTCATTGGCAGGCAGGGAGCGTGTGGCACTCATACCATCATCATAAATTTTCCACACGACACACGGCAGCAGCGCAACAGCAACAAACGGCGGCGGCGAGGACCGGGACGGCGGCCGCAACGGTGACAGCAACTACTTAGATGGGGACAATGCCGGCGTGGGAAGGGACTGCACTGACAGCATCGGGATAGGAGTGCAGGAGGCAAAGGGCGCGCTGTGGGGCGGGAGAGGCTCCGTGGGTCAGCACGTACGGCGGCACCCTCTGCTGAACTTAGCAAGTTCAGTGTCCAATAAGGACACGCGAGACGGGAGTCCGGG
>JALLPA010000791.1:0-13046 GCA_036939895.1 Thalassiosira exigua
ATTCAAACTATCATGTGGATGGCTCGATCGTTCATGCTCCATGTCTCTCTACATTGGACCGAGTGAGGCGTCGATGATATCGCCTTGTGGCCTTTTGCTGTCATGACGTCCGCCGGAGCCAGTAGGAATTGACGGACCGGAAAGACCAGCGGACCCCAGAGAGCAGGAGAATCATCGACAACCCGACGCGTACGACCCCAACGACACCAAGAACGCGAAAAATGAGCCGGTACAACCCCCGAAACGACGACAACTCGATCAGCTCCCTCGAGAGCGGCGGAACGGCGGTCAGCGCCTCAACGGGGTGGGGAAATAGGCCATCATGGAGGCGCCGACAGACCGAGCCGGAGACGGGGGAGAAGCAGAGTGGCGGAGCGGCGGCGAAATCGACTTGGGGGGCGCAGAAGCAGCAGGGGAAGAGCGCCGGAAAATTATCGGGTTGGGGGGACGTCGATAGCGATGAATCCGCAGGCTCATGTAGGAGGGCGAAGATCGCCGGGGTCTGGGACGGGCCCGCCGGCAATGGCGACGGAGATAAAAACAGAGTCGAAATCAACCCCAAGAAACATCCGTTTGGCCATCCCTCATGGAAATCGAGAGCGAATAGGGGAGATGAAACGCCCCAAATCAACAACAGGTCATCGACTGGGGGGGGGGGATAAGAAACAATACGGAGGCCGCCATTGGAACTATCGTAACGACCGCGTGTACAGAGAGAGGAACAACTCAAAGGATTGGAGGAATAATGTCAGGCCGATGGAGGGGAAAGTGGCGGCCGCGGAAGTCGGGGGATCCGTTCGGGGAAACGACAATTTGCCTCCCATCAAGGGCCGCTTCGAGAACCTAGGTCCTGCTCCGAACGACGGGTTTGGCAAACAGGCGGGCAAAGAAACGACGGAGAAGATTGAGGGAGATAAGTTGGACGAAAACACGAAAGAGGAAGGACCCAAGGAGGAGAATGGAGCGTTGGAAGGTCCCCCCATTAGCGACGCGTCAGGGGCACTTCAGAACGCCATGCGCACCCCCAAGTCTTCGAGCGCTACGCAAACGGATGGGAAGGTAGAAGCTGCCGACGCAGAGGCGAGTGCCAACGCGCCAGAGCCCCAAGATCAGACCAATTCATCCTCGTCCAATCTCGCGGGGAATCCTTCGGCGAATCCGACGGGGGAGGCGACGGAGAAATTTTTCGCCCAGTATCAGCAGCAAATGCAATACCTCGCCCAAATGAGTGCGCAGATGAATCAATACTTCCAACAGCCCTCAGTGACATCCCCAACAAGCCAACCCACTCAGTTTGGATTTCAATTGCCCCCACAGTATGGAGCCCCCCTTCCTCCTCCACCAGCTCCATACTTCCACCCGACATCCTTTCAGCAGCCTCAGCAAATGGCTTACCCAGCTCCCCCACCTGCAGCGCATTACTATCCGCCAGCGCCAGCCCCAGCCCCAGTGTACGGGCCAGGACCGTATCCAGTTGATCCGCAATATCAACATGCATCCCAATCCATAGAATATCAGCAGCAGCTCCCGATCTCCCAGCACCAACAACAGCCCTTCGGAGGAGTCCCAACTGCTCCCTTCGCGCAGTTCCAGCAAATGAATGAGAAGACAGTGGAAGAGGAGCACTCGAATGAGCATGGTCCAACCATGGGGAGCGTAGACGAACAGCAAATGGAAGAGATCCTCGATGCGGCTGAAGAAGAGGAGCGTAGGATCCACATTGAGAAGGAGAAGAATAAGGCGCGCGAGTCAGTGAAGGTAATGGATCCCCAGCTGGAGAAGGCCCAAGCGACAGAGTCCACGGCCGAACTCGACGAGCTTCAGGGCGAAAATAACGGCATTGACGAAGAATGCGGCCGCGGGCGTTCGACCCAAATCACGCCAGAGAAGAGCGCAGGAGCAAAGCCCAAACCCAGCTCCAAGTCCAGCACCCCCCCCCCCACAGGGCTCAGCAGTTCGAATCAGAAGCGGCCCCATCAGCGACGCGATGCGAGACGCGGTTGCAAAGGTTGCGCCGAAGCTGGGGAAGGTTACAAAGAACGATTTTGAGGAACTGTCAGACGCCGAGAGCTACTCACTTCTCATCTCCTTGGTCGCCAACAGAGTAATCGAAAAGTCATCCCACTCCTCGGATTTGAAAGAGTCCCATGTCGCAGAGGTCTGCCAGTCTATCCGCACCAAAACCTTGATCAAAGCAGTGAATGGAAAGGAGAAGCACCAGGAGATCATCAAATTGACCATGTCAGAAAGGGGGAAAAGCAACGTGCGCGAATCTGCTCTTCGTCCCAGAGACTTCACGGGATTAGTTGACGATGGAATGCGGAAGAGGATAGACGGAGACTCTGCGACGAAAGAAGACAAAGTGAAACTACTCACTAAGGTTGCAGAGAGATTCTTCAGTGACTTTGAGGTTGATGTGAAGAGGAAAGCCAAGAAGCTAGGAGACAAGGAACTCAGTCGTTTGATCTCGAAACGGGGCAAATTCTCAGCGTTTCTAGAGACGAATGGAGCGAAAGCTTCGTTCACTCCTCCATGGTACTCTTCTCAAGTAGGGCTGGAGCTTCAAGGCCAACTGAAGGAGAAACCATTGCCCATGCGCACTCCTTTTCAAATAGTAATCTCCAACCTCCCACCCTTGGCAATGCTTCGAGATCATGTCCCACAAGAAACTATCCCTGGCAACGAGTTGGATGGCAAGAGGCTGGATGAGATTGTGGCAGACTGCGACTTTATGCTCAACGGTGTGCGCACTAAGTCACCCTTTTCAGAATCGCGCTTCGTCGGTGATACTTTGGAACTGGGGGGATCCGACGAGATACTCATGGACTCTGCCGTTCGCATTCTCCTCGACCACTTACCCCAAATGCTCAAACCCCTCGATGCCAAACGACTGAAAGCACAATGGAGCGGCAAGAACGGAATCGCGATCCTAAGCGAGAGCATGGAGCAGCGAGATGCCATCGACCCCATTGTCGAGATGCGCCTCCACACCAAAGGGTACAGCAAATTGGATGATGACGGGAAGAAGACCCTGATCATCGCGAATCTACCCAACCTACTTCACAGGATAACGAGCCACAGCAACGCCACCAAAGCAATGTCGAAATTTTTTGAGGCAGAACCCTCTTGGGCCATTGATATGATGCGGAGGGAGAAGTTCAACTACTTCATCCGAACCATTAGCAAGTCGAAACGCTTTCGCTTTGGATCTCAAACCACTGGCTCCAACGTAGAGTGGGAAATGCGGTTAAGGCTACAATCACAGAATGATAGCGTCCCTCAAGCAACGGGAGAGATAGTCAAGAGATTTTCAGAGATAACCAAGTGGATGCTAAGTTGCAATGGCCACAGCTTTCAACTCCTAACTTCGGATGCATATGGCGAGGACCAAGTGATCGAGGCGGTCAAGGACGATTACCCAGACGCAAGAAATCTCGACATAGTGGCCGAGAATGTGAAACGTACAGACGTGGATTATATCAAGAGTCTGGAGATTCGAGTGGTTACGTCGTACCGTGGTCTGGGGGCACTAGGCCAATTCAACATCAACAAGACTCTGGCAGGTATCGAGTTCAGCGAGTGGTCCAAGACTCTCAGGACCATGGGGATGTATCTCATCCAATTGGAGTGCCGTGAGCATGGCATAACCCCACTTATCATGTTCCTCGACAGCAACGTCGGCCAGGACGACTCTCGCGCCAAGTCTGAACTGATCGAGAGGATGAAGAAACTTCATGGCGACGATGGACCCAAGCCCCAAGACTTCAAAGTGGCAAGTGCCACCATTACTTCAGGGAAAGAACGAGTGGCACTGAAGACGATTCTAGGACATGAAGATAAGCGGTCCTTTTTCGACGACTGTACGAGGGATCTCTACAAGCATCGCGACGCCAGATGGCCAACGACAAGACGGTGGCTTGCGAAGAGCACTAGACAGTACACTCCAGCGCAGAAGGGACAACTCATGCAGTTCATACGGCAACATCAGCATATCGGCGCCAACAGGACCTGTGTTGACCTTCGCGGTCTTCCTCCAGGGTTTGACCCCCACACCTTCATCCCCAAGAGATCATGCATGGCAGGCGACGATGGCCTCACCAACATTCAGACCTTGGCAAGTCTCATGATCTCAGGCTCACTTGAAGTCAATGACAAGGTCAAATCTTCTCCCATACTCTATGTGACGGACGCACCGGACGGGCACGGTCTCAAGGTTTGGGGAAGGCGCGTTGACGCGCAAAAGCTTGCTGACTTCGTCCAAGTCATGGTGGACAAAGTTTTCCCTACGTATTTCGACACCAAATCTCCGCTCAACATCAGGGTCATCAAGTCCACTGCCCACCGCGACAAGAACTTTGGAAATGAGAGACAGGACGACTTCGATTCGAACACATCCTTTGAGCCTATCAGTAAGATCATATCGGAAACGAAAGCGCAGGCCATAGAAGAAGAGCGAACTCGCGCCCGCGAAGCAAAGTCGGACGAAGCGGAGGGCCTCCAAAATGAAATCGACAAGCGCAAGGAGGAACTTGATGAGCAACGCGCATTCTACGAGCGCACCCTCGACGACATCTGCGGGAGGAATCAGAACCTGGAACAAACAGTCCAAGACTTGACGCAGGAGAAAGAGGAGAGCAACGATGGGACAAGGAGTGTAGCGCCAACTGATCTTGACACTGCCAGAGCAAAGATTCTAGAACTCGAAGGTCGACTAGCCACAATCGAAGAAACTCGAGCTCGACCCGAACCTGGCCATCATTCAGATCCAACCCACAAGATCCGAGAGCTTGAGCAGACGGTAGCAGAGCTTCGCGACAATAAGGAAACGAAGGAGTCCCAGGAATGGATTGATATGAATATGAAACTTGAGCGGCTCACCAACATCAATAGCGACTTTGAATCCCAAGTAGCCGGATGGGAACGCTCGTCGGAATCGACCACCCAACTTTGGAAGACAAAGGTAGAGAAGCTCGAAGCGCAAGTAAACCTCCTGCACACCACGTCGAAAAGCGAGGGCAATTGGATCGTAGCAATGAAGTCGCTTCAGCAACAGAGAAAGAAAGATGAAAAGACGCTGAAGGAGAACGACGAAGAGATAGAAAGACTGAACCAGGAGATCAACTCGCGAAGCAGGAGCTCGGCCAACCCGAAGATCGACGAGGTCGCCAGCGACGTCCGGACGATAGTCTCAAAGCTGACCGAGGCAACCGATCCCACCCAGCTGAGTATAATTCAACAAGCAGTCCGGAACAGCCACAACGACCTCCTAACTGACATCCGCAACCAAGTGATCGACCCCGTCGTGGACCAGATCGCAAAGAGCAAAGCAGCCGACAGGAGCGAATGGCAGCAGCAGATCAATCAACTGAACGCGCACTGGGAGAAACGCACAGCCATCCTAGCGCAGGACAGCAGCACAGCATTACACCAGGCCTCCTCAAACTTTGATGCGACCTCGACCTCCGTCAAAGAGTGCGTCTCACAGCTAGTCAGCCGCCTGAACGAACTTTTTGCAGTCCTTGACAGTTCCCAGCGGCGCAGCGAACGCCTGCTCGACGAGGGCGCTAAGCACTTCTCTCATGTTTGCAACTTTCTTGGGAGGAATGAAACCAGAGTCGAGAAGATCGTCGACCTCCTCACCCTTGAACGCCAACTGTCAAGCCCCCATGCAGAAATCGAAGAGGCATTGGACAACGAACTTAAGGACCTGTCGAACGGTATGGACAATCTTCAGCAGAAACTTGACAACGCCGACAACTCCGACCGCGCGCGAGAGCCGCAAGATGAACGAGCGAGCTCCTACTGATCACCCAGCCCGCATTCCAGTTCCAGCGAGTCAGGTAACAGTCCAAAGCGGATGAATGACTTGCCTAAACATTCCTCCTCTCTCCACAGATCGTCAGAGAAAGAACACGACGACGAGGCCGCGCAGCCAGAGCCACCTCAACCTTCCACCAACGAACCTGAGCCCGCCCTGCCTCCGCCAGAGCCCGCCTCCCAAGCTGAGGATCAGCCCGAAGTAGGATATACCACACCAGTACAAGAGCCGGATGCCTACCCCGATGACGAAAACGAGGGATTTAGCCCAGAGCTATGCGCAAAGTGCCAGAAACGAGGCACCCTTTTTCAATGCGAAGGCTGCAAACGAAAAATGCACGACCACTGCCTCGTTGACCTATCTCCTTTCAGATGCAAGGCGTGCGTCGGCAGAGACAAACTAAAGGCAGGCTTATCGACTAGTGGCGAATCCAGTGATACTAACCCAAAAGAGCCAAATGAGACATCGGGAACGAGCGAAAGCTCAGAGGCAGATGATCAGGACGACACTTCCCAATCTTCGTCGTCGTCCTCCGACTCAGACTCGTCGTATAAGGAGAAGAAAGGGAGACCAGTCGCTTCCAAATCCAAAGGCAAGAGCCGAAAGACAACGCAAAAGAGCTCAACCATGCAGACGCCCAAGAAGAGAGAAAAACGGAAAACAGCAAAGAAAGTGCGGTACACTAAATAGTTGACGGATAGCGGTTTAATCGTTAAGAGGAGGAGGCTTTATTCAGCATCAGATCGGAATCATGTGTATTCGTCCGCGCAGGGCAGATCCTCATGGAAGGTCCTCCCTCCAGGGAACCCTCCATGACTGGCTTCAATCAGACGACGCGGATCCCGCGACTATCCCTACACAACGCCCAAATATCAGCCCCGCTGGCGACTATTTCAGACCAAGGAAGTCGAACGATGGGATCTTCCGAGTCGGCCAACATAACATTCATGGCACATCACTTGGGATGGGCTTCGACATAGCAGAGGAGATCGAGGTTATACACGACTACGGATTCGACATGAAAGGCATGTCTGAAGTCAACAAACCATGGACGCCTGGCAACAAATGGGAATACGACATGATGATGGGCATAGTTTTTCAGCAGCACCACGAAGTATATTCGTCAGCATCCGTTGCCTACGACAAGAACTATCATCCGGGCGGCAATCTCCTCACTGTAAACGGGAAGAACACGGGCAGGATTACGGGCAGCGGCTCGGACAAGTGGGGGCGCTTTTGTTGGACAACCATGCGCACAGGCGATGGAGAGGGCATGCTCACAATCAACGCTTATCGAGTTTCTCAGACGGCGTCCAACAACCCCGGCCCCTTCACGGCATTCACTCATCAGCATACGGCCATGAGAAAAGAAGGCATTTCCGATCCAAATCCAAGGAAGCAAATACTGTCCGACATGCTCGATCTGATTGAGGAGAAAAGGCAACAGGGATACAGGCCCATGGTGATGATGGACGCGAATGGGGATCCCCACCATGAAAAAGACCCAGACAAAGAGTTACTAGAGTTCATTGACGCAGCAGGCCTCGTCGACCCATATCACGAGAGGCATCCAGATCAAATCAAGACTTATGTCTATGGCTCCAAGCGCATTGACATGATACTGATGGACCCTATCCTCGTCGGCTTCCTAACAGGCATTGGATACCTCGGATCGCACGAAGGCGCCTTCTCAGACCACGTAGTTGCCTGGGCCGATTTTGATGAAGAGAGACTCTTTACGACCAGGATCTGCGCCCCAGCTCCCATCGGATCGAGAGAATTTAGATTGGAACAGACTCACAAAGTTAAGGCATTCCTCTTTCATTTCAAAAAGGCCATAGCTGCGAACAACGTCAGATCGGGGGTTTTCGCACTGCTCGCTAGATTCTGGAAGTTTGGCAAGGACGCAGCCAACATGCGATCATACGTCTCTCTGGATAGACAGATCATCCAAGCCGCAGTGGCTGCAGCAAAGAAGGTATGCAACTGCAATTTTGGCTTCGATAGGTGCCCTGAACTGGTAGCAGCTGGCCAATTCCTGTTGCTCTACAAGATGCTCGCCGACTGCAAATCTCGAGGCGCGCCTCCTACTCCCCCCCTCGAGCGCAAGGCGTCGGAACTGAACGTTGAACTGTCGTCGGAGATGGAACGGACATACACCTCGCTGAGGAAAGAGGTTGCAAAGAGGGCAAGGGTTCTCAAGAAAGTGCAGAAGAAGAGCGGCGACTACCGCCAAGAATGGCTCAAAAAGGAAGCCCAGGAGAGAGCGGCAGCAGCGGGCGACGACGACTGGAAGAAGTGTCTCAAGGAGATGGTCGAGAAAGCGAAGAAGCAGGCGACCAACCGAAAACTTTCAGCCGTCCTCAAAGGCAGGGTCTCCTCCCTCGACAGGATCGAAGTGCCACTTCACGACTGGTTTCATTCGTCCCAGTCGAAAGAGATCTATTTCTGCGACTCAGGCAACTTTGAATCACATCCCCACCTTCACGGTGACAGTTATCACGGGCACCACTCAGTCAAAGTATTACCTTCGGATGCTACATTGGCTATCGTCGAGAAGGAGTCGGATGGCACCTACACGCTCCGACACAAGCTCTCCTGGTTCTTCTCCGTCGAGACTGGTTTGCTGTACAGAAGAGAAGGGAAGACCATCGAGGTTTACAGACGCCACGAAGGCGACGTGTACCGACGCACACGCGAATCTCTTTTATCCCTCCGGATGCAAAGGCAGTCCTGGTGAGCTCAAACGGAGGGTCCGACTTCGAGATTAACACTTTCCTCCAAATTCCAGCGCAGATGTGGGCCAGCGTGACATCCCAGCGAGAGATCGAGGAGCGAATCATGGCCAGAAACAAGCGGCACTTGCAGCAGTTGGACAAAGAGCAGACGCCAAACCCACTCACAGACAGGCTAGAGAAAAATTACGGCGTCAATGAGGATAGCCGAGCACTACTCGACGGCAAGCTGGTAATAGACGAGGAAATATCACCAGAGATGGCGGCGTGGGTCGAAGTGATGACCCAAACGAAATCGGAAAAAGAACGCACCCCGGTCGTCGGCATCATCCCCAAAGACTCATACCAAGCAATGTTTCGAGCTGCAAACGAACGAACGTCCTCGAACAGCACAGAGGGCATGAATTACACAATTTGGAAGGCGATGGCGTCAGATGACGAGTGCGCAGAGTTCCTCTGCGTGATGTTGAGCATTCCCTTCTTATTCGGCTTCACCAATCCGCGATGGCTCAATGAAATCGATGTGATGCTAGAGAAAAAGAAGGGCATTCGTCGTATACATATCCTGCGAATCATTGGGCTCCTAGAGTGCGATTTCAACACAGCACTTAAGTACTTTTTCTCCTGTGAGATGATGCGAAACGCAGAGTCGACTGGGCTATCCGACGACCAGTGGGGAAGCAGAGGAAACAGAACAGCTATCGATGCCGGGTTCAAAAGACTGATGACCTATGAGAACGCCAGAGTCATGAAATCTACGATGGCCGAGGCGTCCCACGACCTACGAGCATGTTACGATATGATGCTGCCAGCTCAGTCTAACATCTATGCCCAAAAACAAAACGTCTCTGCGGAAATTTGTGAGTGCACGGCCCGTACCAAAGAGTCCATTAAACACCACGTCAAAACAGGGCTTGGCATCTCGGACAAATATTACAAGCAGGAGAAGGGCGAAGTCCGACTTGGAGGAGAAGTCCAAGGGACTGGCGATGCTCCATCCAAGTACACCCTTCAGAGCTCTGCTTGCCTTCGGACACTTGCAAAGCTGGCCCCAGGACTAGAGATGAAAGGATGCGACGGGACGCGGGAGATTAAGCACCATGGCACCAAGTATGTTGACGACTTCGATGGGCACGTCTCTGACCCAAGAGCGGGACCTGAAGCGACCATGGCGGTTACCGAGAAACTCCAACATCAATGCGAATCCTGGCGCAAAATCGTCGAGATTGGGCACGGTAAGTTGGCTTTGCACAAGACCAGCTGGCATAAATTGGCATGGCAGTTCGAAGACGGAGATTGGAAACTCGTCCGCGGCACCGACGAAACGATTATCATGGAAGATGGGAAAGGCTCCTTCGCAGTGATCGATTATCTCCGCCCCGATCAACCCAACGTCGGCTTAGGTTTCAAACTATGCATGGACGGGAACCAAGACCATGAATGCGCCGCGCTTCGGAAAAGTCTCCTCACACTGTGCAGCGGCATCAAATCGGCCCATCTGTCCGAACTGGAAGTGAAGCAGGCTCTCTCACAGCGCCTTGTACCAAAGATATCTTACCCACTTCACTTGACAAGCTTGACCAAGAGGGAAGCCAAGAAACTCAATACCCTGATCCGCCACGCGACCTTGCCACCTATGAAATTCAACAGAAATCTCCCTGACGCAGTGCTCTACGGCCCAACCGAGCAAGGAGGCTTGGAACAACCCGAAATTTACACCCTCCAGAACCAACTCCAGATACCCTTGATTGTAAAGCACCTGCGCTGGAACCAGACCATCGCGAACGACTTCCTCGTCCTTCTTATGAACGTCCAGCTTCACTCGGGCTTCGTCCGTCCGATCCTTGAATGTATGGATCTCCCTATTCACTACATGAACAAAGGCTTTATCTCGGCCCTTCGAACTCGGATGCGGGAGATTGGAGCGTCGCTTTGGATTGAAGATGCATGGACACCGAGCCTTCAAAGGGTCAATGACGCCAGCATCATGGAACAATTTTGCCAAGTCCCCGGCGCAACGACTCGCGAACTCGAGAAGCTTAACTCAGTCAGGCTGTACTTGCGCGTCATCACGATTGCGGACCTCGCACACCCCTCAGGCAACTATATTCCAGACAATATGCTGAACGGAGATTGGCAGGCAGGCTCTGATCTGTATTGGCCCAACCAAGAGTGCCCTCCCAAGACATGGTTCACCCTTTTCCGCAAATTCCTTCGCCTCACCTTTTGCACGCGCGTCCCGCCATACCAGCGAGCACATTATGGGATGGCCCTCGACACCCCCCTTGGGAAATGGTACCCAGTCCCAAGAGCCACTTGGTTCCCCTGCTACAGAGTGCCTGCAGGCGTCGTGTACCGCGACGAAGACTCCAATGAGCTCCAGCTCTTTGTCGAGAGCCCTGATCTGCGAGGAACCGGGTTCCACATCTACGAAAAGTCCATCGAAGAGGTTCCCCTAGGCGGCTTTCCAATCGCAGCCCAACGAGTAGGCGAGAAGTTTTGGACCCAACGACCCTGCACTCTCGACAGGTCCACTACCACTCCCTCGGCTCCGCTCCCTCCTGGACACACACTATACGATACCTTCAGCGCCTTCGACCCCAAGCACCCCAAGAACGCAAGCGACGGCTCCGCATTTCAACGCCAACAGGTGGCCACTGCTGCTTGGCTTCTCACAGACGGCCCAACGAAAACCCTCGCCGCAACCTTCTTACTCTCCGGCGTTAACTCTGCAACTAATCACCGAGCCGAGGCCGAAGGGATCTTCCGAGGGATTTACCATATGAAGTACCTTGGCTTACACCCCGAGCGAATAGAGCATTGGTGCGACAACGAAGGGGCGGTCGAGTCAAGCACAAAACAGCTCTCAACGCCTAGCTCGATGCTGGCAGCTGATGCAGACGTATTCCTTGCAATACATCACCTCCGCTCGACATTGCCTTATGGCATTGATTGCCGCCATGTGTATGGACACCAGGACAGGCGCAACAAAGGCAAGGTCAAGAAGAAACCCAAACAGACTCTTGACCCGGTGGTACCGGATGCAGACCGACTCGAGAAGGCCAGGTCAGAGCCTCTCGATGACGCGGCAATAACCACTCTATTCCGGCTCGGTGCCACTAGTGATTCGCATTCAGATGCCGAAACGAAGCTCGGCCAGATGGAAAAGGAACTGCAGGGGAAGAAGGACAAACACACTGATGAGGCCCTGATCAACATGGTCTGCGACGACATAGCCGGCGAAACAGCTCACGAAGTCCTCCACGGCGGGGTCGAGCCCAACGCACCCATCCTCGACCTCCCTTATGAGGGATCCAAAGCCATGCTAAAAATCGGGGATAGATGGATCACAGGCAAATACAAGGATNGACCTCCCTTATGAGGGATCCAAAGCCATGCTAAAAATCGGGGATAGATGGATCACAGGCAAATACAAGGATGAATTGTACCGAGCGGACCGACAGGAACCACTACGAAAACACATCAAAGAGAACTTTGACTGGACCGACGAAGTATACGACAGCATCGACTGGGAAGCTATTGGACGGTTCCGCTCGAAAGCCAAGCAATCTCTTTACCGCCAGACTTGCAAACTGCTACACAACTGGCTCCCGATCAACCACATGAGATCTCACATTAGCGGGCTGAGCCAGTGCCCAGGGTGCGATTGTCCGGACGAGACCCTAGAACACTTCTACTGCTGCCCCCATCCGGAGGCACGCTCTGCGCGACTCGATCTTCTAACGGATGCCAAGAAAGCCGGAGATAAAGCAAGGATTCCAAAGCACGTGTTGGACGCGCTCTTGGAGATTATCCAATCCCAGTTCGAGGGGCGTGAGGCACAAATTCCGGTTAATGACGAGAGCGTTGGTTACGCAGTACAACAACAAGAGAAGGCCGGCCTTGGACTCATGATGCGGGGTTACCTTGTTAAAGATTGGACCACAGCGCTCGAAAACGCCGGGATGCAACACCCCGAACGACAGATCCGATCCATGCTTGGCATCCTGTGGGAAACGATCTTCGTTCCCCTCTGGGACACCCGCAATGACATTCAACACCGCAACCTCACAAAATACTCCCAAGCAGAGAATGAACAACTAAGCAAGAAGATAGGCTGGTACGTCGAGCACCGCCACCAGCTCCTGGCCCACCACGATCAATTCTTAGCCCAGCAAGACCTCACAAGGCTAGACTCCATGAGCCGTCGCACCAAACGAGAATGGCTACATCACCTAGACATAGCCCGCAGAGCATTCGAGTTGGAGCTGAAGCAGACCAAAGTTGGACAGAGGACCATGGATAGATTCCTAACCAGACGGCGTAACCATAACGGAGATGAGGAGAGCAAGGCGGAGCTAGCTACGCTAGCTGAAAACGATCCACCTGATTAGTCAAAATATATGGTGCCTTGTTCGAAGACCAGCGCAAGGGCGCTGGCTTTAACCTATCGTCCCTCTGGACAAAATCCTCGTGCGGCGACATCGGTCGTA
>JALLPA010000792.1:0-13032 GCA_036939895.1 Thalassiosira exigua
TTTATACCTAGGAGCCAGAAGAACTTCTCGTGGCAGGTGTCGTCGTAGATGGCTCGAATGACCTTCCGAGGGATGTCATTAGGGTGGAGTTGGAAGTGTAGAAACAGTCTTTCTTTGTTGGAGAGGGGGACAGGGAGGCTGGCTGAAGCGGGGCTCGCTTGGTGGGAGCTGAGCTTGCGGTGAGCGTCCAGGATGTACTGTTTCATCGTAGATCATGTCCTCGTAGTCGCGTTGCTTGCAGCTTTGCCGTTTGTAGTTTTTCATCAGCAAAAAAGTGATGGCCCTCATCATACCGGGTGGGTGAGCCGAAGGGGGCGGTGTGTATTGGTACAGGTTGGAGCAGGTTCTAGGGTGGGGGTGATCTGATTGGTTGTCCTGGGGCCGTATCTCTCAAGTTCTCAACAAGTGAGAGACAGCATCTGGCCGCCTCCCCCCGCCTAAGCTCTATGCCTGATTGGTGTGGAGATCAGAAAACACACATTTCTACAGGTCCGGATGAACATCGAAAAGTTGGTGAGCACGTGCAATGTTATCAGGAACTGAACAGGGACAGAAGGAACCCCCTAGCGTCCGAAATGGGTGGAGGGCAAAGCATAAAAGGGAATGCTGGTGGATAATTATCTAGATATCTTATTGTTGTTTGCGAAATGCTACGCCCAGAAATGTTTCCTCCAAGAATCCTACCACGTTTGTCCATGAAAAAATGCTTGCATCAATTTGTCCAAGGTGTAAATAGATATATCATAATAGTTGACCTACGACCATTTCGATGAGCAAATAATATATGAAACTTCAAGATGCGCCCAGCTTGAAACTTTCTTGTATCACCGCAAATCGGCAACATCTATTTTTTCTTCCCCTTCTTTTTCCTTTTGATGATCTCCTGGCATGCCTGGCCAAAGGTCAAGGGCAAAGATCTCAAAACTGATGTGGCCTCATCTACGACTTCCCCTTCCCCATTATTGAATTTATAACAATTATCGAAGACGAGAAGAAAATCATTGTATAATTTGCTGGAGGGGCCAAGAGTTGTTGACGCAAGAATCGTAAGAAGTCATTGGTAACAACAATATCATAGCAGATCAAGGTCGGTCGTTATCTGTCCATGTTCACCGTTGACTCACCTAGCTGCCTCAGACCCCCTTCCATATTTTCCGTGTTCAACCCTAGATCTCATCTCACCAAAGTCCATAGGGTTGGAAATGACATCACGGTAGCCCGGGACATCACTCTCGCTGACAGCCTCCTTGAAGATGTCGTACACATCGACCCTGTTGGTACGATAGATTTGTGCATTTGGGATTGTGCGATGAGGAAGATACTGCGGCTCTGGGGATCGATCAGAGATAAGGAAAGGAAACTTACTTCGATATCATGCTCAGTGTGAGCCGCCCAGCATCCCTGAATTTGCCTTCGATTACAGCCGGCAATCCCCACGGGCCCCTCTGGACGAAATTTTGGCGCGCTGCCTCAAAAGTGTTGTCAAGGTCATCAAGCTCAGATTGAAGTTTCTCCACGCTGAACATTTCGCTCTCTTCTTTGTTGTCATCAGACTCATCCGATTCATCGCTAGAACTTGCACTGGAGCTATTGGCATTTGAACTGCTCGGCCTGGATTTTTTCTTGACATGGCCGTTCTCTGATTTAGAGGGTGTTGTCTTCCTTTTTGTCCCTTGTTTTTTATCCGAGTCAACGTTGCTCTCTTCATTGGCATCCTTCGCTGCAGACAATCGGAGGCGGATTCTCGGTTTTTTCCGCTCTTTCTTATTTTTGTCACCATCCAAGTCTTCATCATCAGTCGCCTTCCTCTTTTCGCGTGTGCTGGACGGCTTCGGTTTCTTGCCATTTGCGCCAACCATCTGAGGGTTGGTACAGGTTCTCTTGATGCACCTTTTCTTTGACTTACAATTGGCACACTTTCTGCATGCCTTTTCACCGCAGGCCTCACATTCACCACAGGCAACTAGCTTTGTCTTGGACTTTGGCGTAGCCTTGGGTTTTGGCTTGGGCGTAGACTTGGGAGTGCCCTTGGCTGTACCCTTCGCTTTCTTTGGGGTGCCATCTTTTGACCCCTTTTTCTTCTCGGCAGAATCATCCCGAACCTCAATGACATTGCCGCTGAAAGAATGTTGGACGTTGTCAAAACAATGGTGTTCATGGAGGTTCCCTACGAGTACATCAACCCGAACGCGAATTAAGGCTCACCTTTCGTCGATGAAAAAGTTGTTCTTCAATGCCGCCTCCTTCAAAAGTTTAGGCCTCATCAATGTCTGCCTCTGAGCCTCTCTCACAATGTCCGAGTCCTGCAAAAACGTAAATGTTTGGTCAAGTGAGGTCGTCCGGTTCATCAAGTGCTAGCAGGGATGACAATGGCTTACCGGTGCATTGAATTCAAGACAGTTTTGCATTACCAAAACAAAATCTTTTCAGAGAGAGAATGAGTTGATTGCCAAGCCATGTTAGTATTCAATGACAGTGACGTGAATCCTCTAGTGACACTGCAATTCTTACCTTTTTGCATAGCTTGAGCAGATCTGTACTCCCCATCTTCAAGCTTCTTCTTCATGGTCCCATAGTCCATGGGGTTCTTTACGATCTCGTAATATTCTGGAAAGTCTGAGGGGAGAGAGTTAATCGACGAGCCAAGTTAAGGTTCAGGATTGAGACAATGTTACGGGAGTTGAACCGCAGACCTCACCATCCTTAGGAACTGGACTCGAAAACATGCCAAGCGCCTCGCCATCAATCTTTATCACCTCATCGATCAATGACGACAGGACTGGCACCAAGGCATGCCGAGGCAATGCCGGCCACGGCATAGCTGTGAAAGACAAGAGAAAATGAGAGGAAATATTCAAGAAATGACAGATATCAAGTGGTGTGTAAACAATCGTGCGAAAAGTCGCACCTGCGAGCTGAAGAGGATCTCTCCGGGCCCCCCACCCTCTCCTCCTCTTGACCTCTTTCAAGGTGATGGTATTTTTGCTTCCGCCCTTGTACATGTCTGAGGGGGGAAGATTCAATCACCGAGATATGTTGATTTATGGATCAGGGACAGTAACAGGGCTGAAAGAGTTCCAAGTCAAAATGTAACCCTTACCATCATCAACGTCTGACCAATCACCTTCTGAGGGGATAAGATTCAATCACCGAGACATGGCGATTTAAGTATGAGGGTCAGTAACAAGGTTGAAAGAGTTCCAAGTGAAAATGTAACCCTTACCATCATCGCTGTGCTTTTTGTAACCATCTTCGTCGAGAACATCTGCGCTGTGTTTTTTGGACTTTTTCTTTGACAACGGCTGGTCATCCTCGGAATCGCTCTCGTCAATGCCCTCGTCCGTGGCCTTGCTCTGTTTCCGGCCGCGGCCCTTCTTCTTCTTTTTGCTGCTTACGATCAACAGCTCCTTGCGGATGGATGGTGTGGCCAAGTCCTCGTCGGCAAAGGCTTCTGCTCCCGTGGATGTCCGGCATTTCCGTCGCCTGTCACCCTCTAACCTTGAAAGCAGCTTTTTGGCCGTGTCCCGTTGGGCTTGATTGAACAGCTTGTCTTCAAGATCAAGTCGGTACCAATGATCCACGATGAGGTTACTATCATTTCAGAAACATTCAAACTTCAACCATCAATGTTCGTACCTTTCACAGAAATCGTGAGGAGGAGAGTCTGGCAAGTCTCTTTTTCCGATGGTGGGAGGCTGCCATCCATGTCTTGCTCAAAAATGTCTTTGTGGAAGAAGTTGGGTGTTTTCGATAAAGTTCAGGTGGGACCAAATAGATGACAAACTGCAACGACAGGACTATGGTAGGGCTCTCACCATTCATCACCCCTTTCAAATCAGCCATGAACTCATTCACCTATGGTCAAAAGGGCAAGAACGGGCATTAGGACTGTTCCAGCGGTACCAAGGCGCACTCAACGAGCAAAGCCAGGGCATTACCTTTCTCTGGTTCCCTCTACTGAGAAGCTCGCCTGACTTCCGGCCCTTGTTTGAACGGCCTTTGGCAGTCTTTTCTATTGCCTCCTCCATCTCGGACATCTTTCTCATTAAAATCTCCGGAGTCACGAAGTCGGGCATAACCTCTGCGGGCAGAATCATATATAAAGAGGTGGATGATGCGACTCCAGGAGGGGTACAAACATTGAAACAGTGCAGAACTTACTCTGCCAGAACAACGGATCGTCAACGTCAATTCCAGCTGTTTCTGATTCGCTGGCAAACTTAGACTTAGTGACGTTCATCCCCTTTTTATTGAGCCTGGTGTCGGTTGAGTTTATGGTGGCGTTAATTGTGAGAAGAGATGCGTGTCAGATGAGTGCGGTTGTGAATATGGACTTTATTCAAAACTCACCATGACGCAGTTTTGGCGCCCTCAACCACTCTTGTCCTGGTTCGTTTATCCAAAATAGATTCGATGTCGTCAGCGATAAATTCTTTCCCCATTTCATCGTTTTCATCCTCCAGTAATGCATACGCGCCCCGCTTGAGGAGCTGTTCCATCTCGTTTGAGGTTGGCTTGTCGTCTTCGTTATCTTGGCCAAACGTCCCAAGGACAGCCTGTTCAAGCCCTAGCTTTTTGCTTGCTCGGTCAAACATTTCTTGCTCAAACGTCCTGCTAGTGACAAGACGGTAGATCATGACATCCTTCGTCTGTCCTATCCGGTGGCATCGCGCTTGAGCCTGGACATCGTTCTGAGGATTCCAGTCAGAGTCAAATATAATGCATATATCAGCAGCAGTGAGATTTATGCCAACCCCTCCAGCACGTGTAGAGAGGAGGAACATGAAGCTATCCTTTTCTGTCTCGAACCTGTCGATCGCCTTCTGCCGTTCATTGCCACGGACTCTACCGTCCAGTCTTTCATATCTGAAGTTTCTATATTCGCAGTAATCCGAAATGAGGTCCAACATCTTGACGAATTGGGAGAAGATGAGCACTTTGTGCCCCTCTTTTCGAAGTTTCGGCAGGAGCTAAGGAAACAAGGAGTGAGGGCAACGCCGAATCAACCATTGTCGAGATGTGACTTAGAATCAATCAGACACACCTTATCGAGAAGAACCATTTTGCCACTTGACCACACGTAACCATATTCGTTCAGGATGCTGTGCTGTTCATCCGGAGTTTTGTTTTCGAGTTCCCCATTGACTGTGAGCTCTTCGTGCCGCTTTTCCATTTCCCTCGACTCAACCCCATCCAACCTGCATGATAGATCATATGCATTGAAATGAGATTGAAAATGAATGGAAAATTTACGCCCATTGGTGGAAGAAACTTACAAGAAAGGGTGGTTGCAGCATTTACGCAGCTCCATTTGAATGTCTGCAGGCGCCATTTTATCAAAGGCAGGGGGTCAGACTGGGGGGCTCAAAGAATAATACCCGAGAGGTGGTGCAGGCAACATCGACGGGTAACAACAATTCAAGACAACTAGTTACGTACTCATCAGCTTCGGAGCAGCTGCTTTTGACGATCCCATGCTCAAGAAGGCATGGTTGTGCTCGAAAATGGCTCTGTAGTATTCTGCAGGCGTCGTGGCAATCGAAGAGGGGACATGTCAGGGGGGAAGGGGTTGCAGATGGCGAGGGTCCAAAAAAACTCACGTTTCTGAATACTTGTAAGTTCAACATCGATGACTGTCTCCTCTTTGGCTGGTATATCCTTGGCCACGTCTTCTTTGACACGACGGAGCATGTACCTACCAAGGGGGAAAAGTGGGGTGAGAGTGTAGTGGTGGGGGATAGGTAAAAGCTACAGGGGTGCTTACGGAGAAATTTTTCTCTGAAGCGCTTCAACTTGTTCGCGATTCGCCATGTTGCCAAATTTGTGTTCAAATTCCTCAAGAGACCGAAACAAACCCGGTTCGATGAAATTTAGGAGGGTCCACAATTCTTGCGTATTGTTCTGCAGCGGCGTACCCGTCATTAGGACTCTGCTCTGATATCCATAGTTCAGAGATCCCTTGGCACTTATTTCCTTCATGCACTCTAGAAGCTTCCCCTTTACGTTGCGCAAGCGATGGGCCTCGTCCACGACAGTAACCCTCCATGGTACATCCCCAATGACGTCAAAGTCTCCAATAAGAGTGTCGTAAGTTGTCACGAGCACGTTGAATTTCAAATAGTCAGGTGTATGGGGGCGATCTTCGTAGTACCACTCGTATTCGCGGAGGACATCTCTCCAAACGCGCTGTCGATCGTGATAGACACAACACCGCATGTCCGTCCAGCCCTCAAATTCACGACGCCAGTGCTCAACAGTACTGAGCGGGACCACTACCAAGAAAGGGCCGTGCAGCTTGTCCACCCGGTACAAGTGCTCGAGGTAAGAAACAATTTGTACTGTTTTTCCTAGGCCCATCTCATCTGCCAAAATACAACCGTGGCGCTTGTAATAACAGCTTGAGAGCCAATTAACCCCATCTACTTGATAATCTCTCAATCTGTTTTCGTTTTTGTAAACATGAGGTTCTTCGGGGTCATCGAGCAGAGGGGTCGTAAGCAACAGATAATTGACGATGAGGTACAGCGACTACAGATGACTGCAATTACCTTTGGGATCATAGAGTTTGTCCCTGAATTCGAGATACGCTTGTCTCCCTTTCTTGCTGTCTCTGCCAGAGAGGGTTGTGACCTCTGCGTCTTCGTCAGCATATCGCCAGCGATATCCACCAACTTCATCGCCCAGCTCCGCGTCATATTTTCCCTTTAGAATCTTTTGAAGTTCAGCAAGAGATATCTGCATGGTTGACGCAGCTGACGGAAACAGCAGTGACATCGTGTGAAAATGAGGCGAGGTGTGGTGAGTGCCATCGATTCATGCAAAAAGCACATTGGAATCCTGAGCCATGACTCACCATCTTCGGCATTGGCCCACACTCTCAGAACGGCGTCTGATTCTGTAGATATTTGCTCGACTTTCGTTGTGGATTTCTTCTTAGGTTTGGCTGCCTCTTGCATTGCTGCCAACTCCTTCAGTCTCTCTTCTTCCTGCTTCTTTGCTTCATCTTCGGCTTTTCTCGCCTCTTCTTCTGCTTTCCTTGCTTCCTCCTCGGCCTTTCGCTTCTCGGCAGCAATCTGTTTGGACGACGGCAGTGGATAGTGATCGAAATCAGCAAGATCAGGCTCTTCGTTCGTGAGAGCTGAGAAGTTGGTGGCGTGACATTAGTAGTTGTTATCGGGTCGAAAAAAAACGACATGGTGTCAGAATGGGACTTTCTCACCGGCGCAGCAGATGAATTGCGATTTGTTTCCGATGATAGAGAAATCGGTCTTCTTGGCTGTCATTTGGAGCTTCGCTGGTAGATTTTCATCTTTGCCGGCCTCTTCTTCTTTGCTTTCCTCGGATGGTACTTTCGGCGAGAGGGGGCGCGTTTTTGTTTCGCTGGCTCGAGTGAACGATCCATCAACACCATCGATCTGTGCAGTTATGGGCAATGTAGAAGATGGATGAGGGGCAGGAGGTGGGGACTAAAACAACGATGAATCATATTGCTGCTCACATAATATGCAACTTCCTCGTCTCCGCACTCGTCCGAACTGTAGCCGACGTCCATATCAAGTAGGCCATATGCAAGATGCCGGGTCGATACCTGCTTATGCAAAATGATCTCCAACCTCGAAACGTCAAGGGATTCTGATGGTGATTCTTCCTTCGGTGAGGGCTTGTCCTTATTTTTCTTCCCATCTCCCTTCTTTTCCTCCTCACCAGAGTCTCCGACTTTTGGTTCTTCACTGTGACCAGTGTCATCCATCGAGTCATCGCTTCCATCTGAATCAGCTTCCATGAGCCTTTGGTCGTCACTGTCTGGTTCTACCCCAGATGCCGAGCCATCACTATCCGAATCATTCCCAGAGCCAGTTGTGGAGGCATCCTCACTGGAAGTGGAGCTATCATCATCCTTCTCTTCCTCGACTTTCGACGCAACCAATCTCTTGGCAAGCAGTCGACGGCGGTCTTCCTTGTATTTGCGGCTTTGATCTTCGTACAGGAGCCTACCTAAGGCGCCACAGCTTGTGGTGAGTCCACCGTTGTCTACGCAATCTTTGTGGGCAAATCTCAGGGTGGCAAACGAAAGGCCTTTATCCTGCCTGAGCATCATGATGACCTCTTGGAAGGTTTTCCCGATGGTGCTTCGGCCATTGACGGCGATGATGACGTCCCCGTTCTTACGAACGAGGTTGTTCTTTTCGGAAAATCCTCTAGTCCCGTCTTTCATCTGGCGGTATCCTTGGAACGCCACACAATCATCTTGCTCGCCCACATTCAACAATAGACCCTCAGGGGTAACGGGAAGGGTGACTATGCGACGAGAGCCAAGTCAGCGACATCAGATGGGCCGATAAGAGTGCAAACATCTAGCAAACACCAACTGGAGCAACAGCGAGAACTTACCATCATACTCTCCATTCAGGAGGGGTGGTAGGGAGGAATGGAGGTGACTGTTGCTGAAATCGATGCCCTCGTTCTCTACTTTCCAAACCATCTCATTGAGGCACGCGACAACTTCTTCAGCTGGACATTCCTCGGAAGACTGAATATTCCGTGTCGAGACTTGCTCCATGGGGCCGCACTCAGCGCCTAAGAGGTGAGGGGTATCCATCCCAAACTTCTTGAAATGAAAGGAGCACGTCTGTGCATGAAGCTGCGAGCGCATTGCTAAGATTTCAGAGTAGAGACCCCCAGTACTGACACGGGCATTCGCCTTCGTAATGGTTACTGCCGATCGAATCACATCTCGGACATCGTCTTCTGTCATGTCAGGCTCATCAGGGATCACGCCTTCAAGCCTGCGGAACTCTGCGATGATGGCGTCGTCGTTGATGTCCTCCTGAGTCTCCCAAGTGCAGTGCTCGTACCCCAACCCGGCCCACTTCACGAGGAACATCCTCTGCTTGACTTGTTTTTTCGGGATGTCGCCCATCTCAGCGCGTTTCCTCGCCGCCTGCTCCGTGACCGCGGAGAGAATCGACACCGTACGATTCTTCCCGACTTTGGGAGCGCAGGTAGGGCAGTGCCATATGCCTTTTGGTACCTTCTTGAGCTTGGGTTTGAGACAACCGATGCTGTACATGGCATCGCAGTGGTCGCAAAGGACCATCTGGTTGTCAGCAGCCTTGCACTTGCCCTCGCAACCGCGGCACGAGGGTTCCCAGGGTCGCGCAGCCGGGTTGGCCCAGCGCAGATATCGATCGCGGAAATCGAGGACCCAGGCATGATAGATCCGCTCAAATAACTTCGACATGTAGTCAGCCACGAGCCAAATTTGGGAGCCGTGTTGGTTGTATATTTTGCAGTTGTTCCATATCTGAAGGATCGGTGCAGTAGTAGACGCGCGTCAGCGCATGAGTGAGGAATGCAACTATGTCAAAATTCGATAACAAACACTGGCTATTGCCTTACCTTTCTGACGTCGCGCGCAAACACCTCGGGCCCCATGTAGTTCTTGACGCTTTTCAACTTTTCGCGAACGGTGCTCAAATCCATCGGACTGTCTACCATGTCGAGGTAATCCGTATAAACATCGGTGTCAACCGGCTCCAAAAAGATCAACGCATGTGGGTCATCGAACAGTCTATCAAGGACTGCGCCACACCGTCGTATTGGCTGCCACATTTCGGTCGGGCGCTGGGCCCGCTCGAGCAGCGCCTTTTCCTTGTTAAATAGAGCCGCTTCCTCTGCGGCCAGCTGGATGTAGGGCGCCTGCTGTTCGTCTGACAGCTTGCGCCAACAGTCGCCCATCATCGTCATGATCTCCGAGAGAGATGCCTTGGGGTGACGCTTGCCGAAATAGGACCGATATATGCCCTGGTAGAAGAGATATGACGGACGGGGCTTGCGGGGCGGCTCGGTGAAGTACCCGTCGCGGTAGGGGTTGTCGGACTCAGGGTGTTTGGGGTAATACGGTTCGTCTCGATGAACTATTTTCCGTAAGTCTTCAAGGGTCATCGTTCCAGGCTCGCCAACCTCTAAAAAATAGCACGTGATCAAAGTGTGAAGAGAGAATGAGCAAGTTGAACAAGGAAGGTTCACTGAAGTCATGACTCCTGGAGAGACCAGCGCCCTGTGGTGCACACTGATATTTTCAACGCCAAGGCACGGGCAAGCAGAGTAGAACGACGCACCGATTGGCTCCTCTTCCACTTTCTCCTCGCCATCATTCGCCTTCTCTTCGGGATCAGCCTTTTCCTCCTTCTTTTCCTCCTCCTCCTCCCCTTCCTGCTCACCACCGTTATCCTCCATCTCTTCCATCTCCCTCTTCTGCTCCTTTTCCCACTTGATCAGCTCCTTGCCACTCTGCAACCCCCGACAACAAAAAGATAGAAATGGATTTAGAGCAATGGGACTCGGAGGACTTCGGAAAGGTGCCACACATAATCCCAACTCACGAGCTCCACTATGATCTCGTGCTCCTCCTCGGCCAAGATCCGACCCGGCTCGGTGTACGCCGAGTCGATCGTCGGGTCGTCCAGGTCGTCCTCCGTCCCGGCCTCGAGCTTCTTCAGGAACCGGCGGTACATCGTCTTCGCCCGGCTGTTCATGGACTCGAGGTCGGCGGCCGTCTTCCACTCGAGGTGGAGGTAGGACCGGCCCTTGTACTTGATGAGGTACTCGTAGTCCATCTCGGAGAGCTTACCGGACGCGTCGCCGTCCGCGTCTTCCGCGCCGCTCTTGGACGTGGAGGATCGCCGCTTCTTGGACCGGCCGCTCCCGCGGGTTTGACGGGGCGTCTCGTCGTCGCCTTCGTGTTCGTCCTCGTCCTTGCCCTCGTCCTCGGACCCATCTTCTGATGCGCTTCCATCCTCGTCCTTCTTGGATTCGGACGCGGCGGCGGCCCGATCCTTCGTGTCGTCGATGGGACGCCTCCCCACGATCATCTCGATGGTGGGCGTGCCGTCGTCGTCGTACTCCGGCTCGAACGTGAACCGCTCTCTCAGCGGGAGCTGCGTGGCGTCGTAGCCCCGCTCGGTGTACACCGGCTTGGACCGCTCGAAGGACGTGCCACCGTCGAGAACGCCACCCTGGGCCGCGCCCCCCGACTTCCGTCCGCGGGTCTTCTTCTGCTTGGCGACCGGCTCCTCCTTGGGCCCGTCCTCGAAGATGTCATCATCATCACTGAACTGCTGCTCGATGCTGTAGTCCACCTTCTTGCGGCTGCGGCGGGATCGGCCGGACTCGAAGTCTTGTGACATGATGTCTCGAGAATGCTCTCAACTCTTTCTCTCTCTGTCTCCCTCTCTCTCTCTCTCTCACCCCTGTCTTCTTGGTCACCTCTCCAGCCAACAGCTTGCAACTCAGTCCAGCTGCAATTGTTGCAGAGAATCGAATAGAAGGGGTCAGTGAATAATCAGCCGGAAGGATTGCCTCATAAGGAAAGCATTCTCAAGCATCGCATGAGTTAAAGCCAGAGTCACATTCTGCCTGAGCAGTGCAGAAAACAGCATCGACTCGGCCGATGTTTGGCAGTTGGCTTCGCCCTTCCACCCGACTGAAACACCAAATTGCAGAGCCCAGTGTCGGTGCAGCCGTGACAGAGAGATCGCTCGCAGTGCAAAGAGCTCACTAAGATGCAAGTATTGTAGTGACGAAAGAAAGGCAGGTAGAGGCCGCCCTCGGCACCTGCGATGCAAGGGTCCTCGAGGGGAAAAGGCAAGCAGTGACAAAGGCAAGCGCAAGCGAGGGATCTTAAGCGGCGCTCCAGAGCTTGGGTATCCTGGGTATGTTTCAAGTTATTCGAAATAAATATGAAAGTATGGGGCTATCACGCCCTTCAAAGCCCCCCCAGCTCCAGGCTGCGCCCATCACGGGTGCGTTGGTCCGCGGCGGATGATGCAAAGAGCGCCGAGGCGGTGGGGGCGAGCCAAACTATAACCTTGTAGCTGGCAACAAGCTGACCCCACAGGTGCCGCCCCTTCGTGGTTGCTTCGCTGTTGCAGGTGGCATAGGAGCCATCGCGAGGCCGCGCCACCGTGAAGCGCCCCCCCCCCCCCCCCCGCTCATCCACATAGATGAAGGTCGAGGGAAGAATTCCCCATCCAAACCCACGAGCGATTACTCCGCGCCACCGCGCCGCATCCGGCGCGGCAGCATCAAGCAGCATGCATGAGGCGCTACTCTAGCAGGGGCGGGCTCGAAGGTCTGTTGCTGCGACGCCTCCCCCGACGCCCGAGCGGCCGCCCGCAGCCGCTTCCCCGCCCGGAAAGGAGCCTCCGCGGTCGCCAACGGCCCCCTCCGCGAATCCTGCGCGGCAACGAAATTTTCCATGGCTCTTCTACGGTCGCGGTCGGGGGTCGTCGCTGCGGCCGGGCCGCGCCGCGGCGGGGGGGAGGGCGGGCGGACCCGGGCGGGCGGGCGTCCGGACGGGGGGACGAAAACGCGCCAAAAAAAATTGCGTGCCAGCCGTCGAGGATATCCCGACGTCGAAAAAAAAAACGTGCGGGGTCGGGGGGGACGTCCACTCGCTCGAGAGGCAAGAGCGAGGGACGGCAAAACAACACTTCACGCACCAATTCCTCTCGAGAAAAAAAATGGACAGGTTCGTTGGGGAGATTTAGCCGAACGCCGGCCCGATCGGGCGGGGGACGCACCTTCGGAAGATACCGACGGCGAGGCGGGGAGCCGCCGACGATTGCGATTCCGACGATGCCCTCACCGGCGGGGACGGCGGATGCGACGGGGAAGGGGGGTTCTATCGGCGGCGGCGCTAGCGGAAATCGACCATGGCCATGGTATCGTAACTTCGTCTTCTTGGCTTGGAGGGGGGGTGGTCCGCTTTTCGAGGGCAGAAATGAAATTTAGAGGGCCGTCAACGCTCTACTTACCCAAATGTCCAGATAATATTCAATCGTAATGAATATTAAAGGTCATAACTGTAATGTTTTACGGCATTTGGACGAATATTCGATGTAAATTAAATATCTGCGTGGGCAACATAGTTCTTCTTAGAGGGCGAAACAGTCTGTCCGCCGTCCTCTCTCTCTCATTTTTTCGCACGACAGAATAAGAGCGAATATTTAGGCGATTATATTTGGTACA
>JALLPA010000793.1:0-13028 GCA_036939895.1 Thalassiosira exigua
AACAAAATCTGTTTAGCATAAACTAAGTCATACCTTGACCTTGAGTTACATGTAAACTATGTTGGAAATAACATACAACCTGACATTTCTTATGTTGCTGTGGTATGTCATGTTCATCACAAATTGGCCCCGGTATGTAATGATTAGTGTCAAAGGAAAGAGACATTTTCTAGCTTGGATTTCATGGACACTCTATCTACGAGGATAAATTAGTACAGTTGTCTACTTGCCACGGATTTCATGCATATTTTCAGGAGATTTTTTTGCTCTACGCATGAGTGTCAGTGTCAACCGTAGTTAGTTAAGGATCGTATCGACCCACCAATCAACCATGCCCCTCCCCCCCGTTCCCATCACTTTGAAGAGCCGCTACAGTGGCAGTAAAGGTACCAAGAAAGCGCCAAGCAGGGAATTGTTTCTCAAGGAGGTCCGTAATAATTTTCTCGAAGCAGTTCCCATGACGTTGCGTTCCTCGTCAACCTGCCCCTTAAAACAAAATGGAGTTTGGTGAATCCCAACGAAATTGCTTCCCATCAAAGACCATGGCAGACATCGACCTTAATGGACGAATCTTCCCAGGCCGAGCAACGAATGCAATATAAAACTAACTAAAGTAATAATTTGTAGCTCGGCGACACTGTCTGATAACTTGAAGGTTTATTTTTATCTAACTACTTATGAAGTGTCAGCCCGCTGCCGTTGAAACGAGCTGTTTTAGGTTAGCATCTCTTTCGTCGGCCGGTAAAGCTCGGAAAGCAAGCGCAAGCCGCCGTTGGCGGCGAACCGGCAGCCAAGGACAAGGGCTCTTAGAAGAGCCCCTAGGCGATGTCATCCGCCATCATTTGGTGGCAAAAATGGAAGCAACCGTCGTAGCTGTCGCCGCCGGTAATGCTCTGGCTGCTGTTGTGTGTGGTCTCGTGTGTGGTCTCTCATCGTGCATCTTGTCTTTTGCGATGGGTGGGGGGCGGTAGTACCTACCTAGAGAGACAAAAAATAAATTCATCTATGGAGAGAGTCTAACATCAATGGACTCTCCTTACAAATGGAGCACACGGTGCCAATGGGGACAACGTTGACATGGATGGTCTGTGCATCATCTACCCGAGTAGAGGAATCAGGAGCACCTCTTTTTATTTTTTGATCCAGGGAGTTCTAGGGGGTGCAATCCATTTGTAAAGGTGGGCCATAAAAAACACCATAATATTTTGCAAATAAAAATTGTAATGAAAGTGTCAGCTCTACGTAGAAAACAGCCTAGCAAGAAAAAAGGTCTCAGAATGCTCATGACATGGCTGAGTCACATGTCAATTGTGTAGTTTATCCCGGCACTGGACTAGTGCATGAATCGGGGGAGTTTCTTACACCCCCCCTAACCTAGATAAAATAATCACAATAATAAATGTATTTTGCAAGTTTCCAATTCCAATGTCATTTTTACACCCCAATTCAACAATAAATAGAGGGAAAGCTTACCACTGAATACAGCATTAGTTATTATAGTAACCACTATTATCATCAGGACTGGTCGCTTTTAACACATTGATCGACCAGTGTTAGGACATGGATAATCAGCTGGTGACAGCCTTTCTAAAGTTGTAAAGTCAGATACAACCAACCAAGGGCCATTGCAAAGGTGTCCAGCAATAGTGGGTATATGCATCAGAATGCGTCCCGGCGACTATCTTTGCCACCTAGAGCTTCTCCGGCCAGAGCGAGTGTCTCATGGCAGTAGGTATCAGTTTTTGTAGTTTTCCCGTTTACTGATTACGGTCAAAATCTTGCAGAGCTGGAATTTTGAGCATCTATGTTCTATTCATTTGGATAACAAATCATGTACAAAGTAGCGAAAAACAAACTAAATATATCAAACAAATACCACACATATTGTGACAAGACAGCATAAGTAAAAATATAGCCTGATTTTCACCTTGAATCCAACTTCAACTTAAGCCAATTTCTCAAACCTTGGCTATATGTTGCCATTGTTTTGCACCCATTCATGACAGACATGTTTGCAGTAAATGAGGTATTTTGCATTTGGCCAAGAATGGAAACCCATCAATATTTGGAGGTGAAAAAATGATGAACAGGTCAACCTTGCCCCCCCCCCCTCCCCCCCAGGACCATTCAAATCGTACGATCTGATGTCACATGAAATTTCTCACATGGACATGCATGGATCATAGTTAATCATGTATCATACTACATCATGTGCAACTCAGTCCTTGTAGTACTAATCTGGATTCTCAACAATTAGTCCAATAGTCCACTTCTCATTTCTCATCATTGCAATTGCATACATATAATGGCTGGGGATGCACGAGTTAGAAAGCATGTGCATAGTGACCTGAGTAATAGAGTATATAATTTATGTCACTGATAATGAAACACCAGTTGAGGTCAGAGGGTTTTGTTCCCAATCATTTACGTTTGTTGTTGATGCACGTCATATTTTGAACAGTCTTCAATAAGCATGTGAAGCCAGTATAGGGGCTATACTATTGTGTGACAGCAGGCGTCATTTGCATGAAATACCCTTAAGTAAATCAATATCAGACGTCCATTCTTCAAACTAAAGTTGTCTACTTGTCAAAACAAAAAAGTGCCCCTTAACTTCTCAGTGATTTGCAACTGTCAACAATAAGTCAAGTGCAACCATGTAAAGTGCAACTAGGCAAAACTGAAATGAAGTGACAAGGTACAGTTGCATTAAATTTTGGTTTTGAATACACGCAAATCAATGAGGTCACATTCAGGTAATGGCCATGGCCCTTCGCTCGATCTTGTCCAATGCATTCGCTTACATTTCAACATCTGCCTACCCTTGCTTCTCCCTTCAGCACATCAGAAATTATATTAAAAATGAGAACATTCCTGAAGGACAAACCGCATTCAGGGAAAGTGTGTGAGTATTATGGTACTCTTGCACAGTTTTGTGTTCTAAACCGAAATTGTGTCAAAAGTAAAGATGGTATGCATAATCGGCTATGGTATAAGCATTGGTGTCATTATCATTCAAGTATGAAGATTAACATAATCATATGTGTGATAGTAGCACAACGAGCCAACAATCTGGTGACTTTGAACATTGATAGGGCAGCATTTTCTGCGTCTCGTTTGGCTCTCCAGTCATTCAAATATTCTGGACTTTGGAAGTACTCGCTTTCGTTTGGTTCTGGAGGCTTCCCAGTACTCGGTTCCTCGTCATCGTCATTACTGCTGCCGTCATCATTGATTTTTTCCTCGTCTGATTCTGTGAAACTTTCCCCCGAATCTGGAAAACGGCTCGGGGGTACAAAGGGCATTGCTTCTTCTTTTGTTATTGTGAGCAGCGTTGGTTTGGCAAGAGCTGGAAGATTCAGCGATGGCCTTTTTGATTTTTGGGCCAACCAAGGCGAAGTAGTTGACGAATCTTCCGTACTTATTTCAGGAGACTCCGTTGGTTTAGCTGTTGGATTCCTGGTAGGCCATGTAACCGGCGGACATGTCCCTTTCCATATCGAATATATGTTGCAATATATGAAGCCTGACGACAAAATCATACGATAAGAGGAGAAAAAGGAATAGACGTGACATAAAAAATATCACAGCTCAAATTGACTAACCTGGTCCACAGGACCCATATCGACTTCGGCAGTGGGAATCCACTGGGCAAGGTTCACCTGAACATCCGGGGTCATATGCAAGTGCTGCCGAATTGCCTAGGGCAGACGAGGGGGTATTGTTCGATTCAAACGAAGCCTCTCCTGGCATTTCCTCCTCGCTTGTGTCAGCCACGGGATGTGCACCATGAGTAGGATTATTATCGTGTGCCTCGACCGTTGGTACCCGAGAATTCGGCGATGATTTGGAAGCGTCTCCTGTCGGCTGGTGTGTGGGACGCTTTGAAGGCTGAGAAGAGGGGGGTTGTGATGGCCTTCGGGTGGGGATAGCAGTTTTTGGACTGTCGAGCACAACCACTGGCGCAGAGCTAGGATTAAATGTAGGCTCACGAGTTGTAACAACTTCGTTGGTTGGCCTGTTGGTTGGTTCGGGTGTTGGGTTGTTTGTCCGCATGGGCTTCGAGGGCTTGGATGGAGGGCCCTTCCCACCTAATGGTTTCTGGTAGCCAAGTGTCTTTGGAGACGGTTGCATGGTGGGATCAGGCAAGGGAGGATTTGTGTACAATGATGCCGGCACTGAAATGGAAGGCATCGGTGTTTCAGGTGAGGTCACAGGTAGGACAGTAGGTGACTTTGATGTTGGAGATGGGGAGGGTTCAGAAGTTTCTGCAGATGGACAATCTTTCGACCATATGGATCCATCTCTGCAATAAGTTTCACCAGGGCCACAAAAACCGTATTGGCTCCTGCAATGGTCTTCTTGAAGGCATGGATCTCCATCACATGGCCCAAAAGTCGGGCGAAAAGTAGTTGGAAGCATAGTTGGGGGGTCAGCTTCGGTTGGGATTGGAGTTGGGGGTGATTTTGCCACAAAACTAGATGCATCTGTGGTTGGTTTGGGCCTCGAAACAATGGGCCGTGAGACTGATGTTTGCGTTGGTCTCTTTGTTGGAGAAGAAGTTGACACGGGGGCAGTTGTTGCTTTGACTAATTGGACGGGGGCAGCTGTTGCTTTGACTAATTGCACATCTCCCCCAGTGCCACATGTTGGTGCTTCAACACATCTCGCATTATCGTCACAATACCAATCATCGCCAATATTGATGTGCTTGTTGAAGCAGTCAGTGAATAAGCCACATTTGTCCTTGTTCGAGAGGCCAGTATTGTTAGGGTCCAACAGTAAGGGCAAAGATAAATCAATCTTTACCACACACACCTTAGAAATAACATATCCAGACTCGACTAGCTCGGTCATTACGCATCGGTAGGATGAGCCTCCAGAATTTCCAGCAGCACCGGCGTCATTTGGGACATACTCTTTGGGGGACTCAGTAGGCTCCTCAGTTGGTGGATTGCCACAGTATCCAAAAGGTGTGCTAGTGATGCAAACATGCACTTAGATTTCTTTCAATTGGACATGAAGAGTCGCAGGTGCACGCACCTTTCAAAGTCGTAAAACGCTCCACCCTCTTTCAACACTTTGTTCTCATATGAAATTGTGTAACTTCCGTCTCCGTGTTCACAGCAGACTCCATCACCTCCAGAATCTTCGTTCAAAATTAAGCGTAGGGAAAGGAATTGTTTAATGTGGGGTAAATAAGACCGCACATTCCAACTTTGAAGTCTCACCATAGATGGTGAACTCATAGCATCCGTTTTTGTTGTTCACACACTCGAGCCAATCGACAGGTTCTCCAGGCGCAAGATCCTTGTTATTACCCTCTGCAATAACGGAATGCTCAGGGTCCCCAAATGCCGTGTTTATAATTTTCCATGACGTTTCTTTGGGCCAGTGATCTGCAACGATTACTATCAAAATGGGCACGCATGCCTCACCACCTTCACTCCCTTGCCCGCCACCACCGCTGACTGCAGCTCCAGTGTTACCACCATCGACGAGATCATCTTCTTCAGGATAGCCTAACTCCTCTGTACAAGGCGTCAACGAAAAGCAATGATCATCAAAGGGACATTCTGTGGACTTTTCAAATGAACAATGAATATGAGAAAAATAGGGTATGAGTAATGAGATGACATATGAAAGGGCAGCGAAATAGTGCTTCGGATACAAAACACACATTCCTGCATTCCATGTCAGTCCTACTGTAGCTCGCGCAACAACTTAAGCCAACTCGTCCTTTTCATTGACTTTCAATCGCGCCGTCCCTTAGCATTGGCCTGGCCAAGATACGACGCATCTCTCATGGTTGGCGACCTACAATCGATTTTCACATTGCCATCAATTTACACAATGCCACTTGTCCATGAGCTAAACTATGATCGTGTTGATTGTTCTATTGAGATTCCGCCCGGCTGATTGTACTATCCAGTGAGCCTTGTGTGGGCACCAAACTCATCGCCACTTACCTCTCCAGAAGGACACCGCCTTTTGCAGTTTTTTATGGCATCTTGCCAGTCAGTACCACAGAAAAAGCTCGCCTGGAGGGAAGGCATCGGAGCAAACGTCTTGATTTTTGGAAGTGGTGACAGGTAAGCGCGTTAGAACAGACCAGCAGCAGTATTGGGACAAAACAAAAGGAACGTACTGGCCTCTTCGATGGAGACTTGGTCGGACTCCGCGTTGGCTGCTGTTCTGATGGAGCAGCTGTGGGCGGAAGAGATGTGGAGGGGCTTACCGTCGGTCCCATTGTGAAAGAAGGACCAGTTGTGGGTGAATTTGTGCTTTGGAAATGATTCAGAAATTCGCAGGTATCACAGTTGTCAGAGTTTCGAACCTAACATTGCATTGTGTCAACAAGCAACAACTCACGGAAATGGGGTTGGCGGTCTCGTTGGCGGTGGAGTCGGAGCATGCGTTCGAGCGTCGCACACCGTACCGAAGTAGCAAACTGCAATAATATCGTAGAAGGACTTAGTCACTGCCATCTGAACTGGCATTTCGACTCCTGTATGAACTTACTTTCAGTTGGTGGGCATTCCGATGCAGTGGGACAGTGAGTACCGCACTTGGCGTTGGCGTTGTCCAAGCCTATTCCACAGAACCAGTGGTCTATTCGATGAAAACAGGGGCGCTTGAGCAGGATGCACACTCAATGGCTGAAATATAAAAAGTGGGACAAGTCTCACCCGTTGGATCGTCGCTGGGGGGCAGCGGGTCCGGCGCACCGATTGGCATATCGGTGGGCATTTTCGTGGGGCCAGTGTGGGTGGGGCCTCCGGTGGGCGAGTCCGTTATCGGAGAGGCAGTAGGAAAGATGAAGTTCCTCGCATCGCATTGGTATCTGCGAGGCGTTGCATTTGGAGGGAAGTCGTACAATAGAACCATCAAATTGATGTAGAGCAGGTCAATCAGAGGTCATGCATCACGGACCAGCTAGACAGATGAGTTGAGTCTTCGCTATTGGCAGACGCCCATCCCACTCACATATTATGATAGCATATATTTCCTTGAGGGCATTCTGCCGATGTGCCACTTCGACAGTGATGCCCACATTTGTGTGCGTCGTCCAGCCCCTGAAAACAACAACCGCATGTTCAATGACGCAGAAACCCGATGAGCGAAAGATGGACAGCAACGGTAGCGCCATCGCAGCATGCATTTGCGCCCACACCCAACACCAACTGCGCTCACCACCCCGCACCAATAATGATCGCTGGCGTCGTCGCTCTTCCCCGCGTACGTCGGCCGGCTCGTCCCTCCCCCCGCCTCCGGGCTCGGCTTCGGCTCCTGCCCCGGCACGAACCAGTCCCCGTGGCCGTAGATCGTGTCGCAGTTCGTGTTCGCGAAGCACTTCACCCCGTCCTCGTGACCCTCGCAGTCCTCGCTAGACCCGCTGGGGCAGTGCTGTCGGCTCTGGCAGTCGGCGTCGTCCCACTTGAGGCCGCAGAAGAAGCGGTCCTCGGGGCCGTTCGTCCAGACCGCCGCGGAGGCGAGGGGAATCTGTCGGAGGAGGGATAGGAAGTAGAGGCGGAGCAGCTTGCTCGAAGATTTGCTCGGACGCATGATATATGTCAGCCGGCGATGGCCCCTACCCTCGCCCTCGCATTCCGCCCAGCGCCCGAAATCTACCAGCTTCCACGAGGTTGTTTCGCCCGTCAGGACGCCCTACCCGCATGCCTATGGCGACACGGTGCGTGCGCCGTCATGGTTAAGCGGCAGTGCTGCCAGCGTCGGGACGGAGGACTGACGGAGGCGGCATCATGCATGCGACGGAACGACATAAAAAGACAAAAATGTGTGTGAGACTCATGATTAAAATTATTAAAAACATGTCGGCGACATTGATTTGTAGGAGTACGTTTGTTCACTGAACATGGTTTCCAGCGACTGAAGTAAAATGTATGGGCCTCCCCTAGACGACAACTAAAGTATGGTTTTAGCTAGACGACAGGTTAGTACGAGGCAAGCGCGGGATAAGTCGAAAGTCGGGTGAGCGAGGCGGCCGATCTTGGGCCGATCGTGTCACGACACCGTCGCCGCCGATGCGGGGATAGTTGTGGATACGTCGTTTAACCCTCTCTCTTTATTTCTTCTCCTCCCGACTTTTTTGTAGAAAAAAATAGTATGAGACCATGGGCCCTCTAAACTTTGTCCGTAATGCCCGCTAATTGGCCGCCGCGGCACCGCAGCAAAAGTTCGACCAAAGAGGCCACAAACCTCAACATATCTAATATCGATATCGGACCCGCCGTGGCCTTCTTCTCGTGGCACTCCTCAGCCCTCAACCATGCAAATGCTAGCCTCTGCTCCTTTGCATCAGTGGTAAGTAGGGACTTCTCTTGAAGTCGCCACGGCGGGTTTGTGGCGCATAGGAGAACTGCTGAGGCGGCGCGAGCGGAGTAGATATTCGCCTCCAACTGGGTGGGAGGACTGGTCATTTTCCGAATAACATCCGTCTCCAGTGCCAAACATGAACCACCTTGCCCAATTCAAGGACTTGAAGGAATTTAACCCTCTCAACCTTGTCCAGCATGGAAACCAAAAAGTCGAGCACCCCCGGGGCAGAAAAAGCTGCAGCGTCAGCCAAGATGTCGAGGCGATGTACAAGGAATTCCAACAGTTCCACAAGAATTTGAAGAACTTGGTGATGTTGTACAAAACTCGCCATCAGTTGATGGATTCTTTGAATGAGAATGGACTCTATGTAAGTTTTGATTGTGATTGTGATTGATGTTGATCCTCTCGTGTTCCGCCCATTCCATGGTTTGTGTCTCATCTGGTTCGTGTCCATCGGACTTAAACGACTCATAATCATAAGACTGCCAAATGCTACAAGGAGATGTTCGATGGCACCCCTCTGTCAGGCGTCGTTGCATCTGGACGAAAAAAGAAACCTGCCGAATCCGACCCAAATGCAAGATCGCTTGTTCTTTTTGGTGAAGGTTCCGGTGCATCTCCGCCGTCCATCGAAAAAGATGATGACATAGATGTCATGTCATATCCCGACTCCAGCGTAATTCGGAAAAAGTTGGATCCCGAGGAGGGCTCCAACGTACGCAAGGAAAAGCCAGAGCCAGAAGGGTTGAAATCTTCGAAGGGAGCTTCGAAGCATGCTGGGCATAAAACTTCGTACCTCGCAACCATAGCTGATGAACTCAAAGATGTCGACGAAGATAACAATGCAAAGGACCCTCCATCGGCAGCATCAGTTAAGCTAGGGGAGCCCGCTGATGACACCAAGGAACTTGAGCGGAAGGATAATTCCGATCCTCCAACCAATGAATTCCCAGATGATGAAACGGGGCTGAGCGTTGAAAGAAATCCCCATCGGAATGACACTAGTACAGATCACGGTACAGATAGGGCAGTCAATGAAATGGGAGCTAGCATCAACTATATCGTTGATGACGATGATGATAGCTTTACCAAAGCTGACTCTGACAAGAAAAACGGTGAGGAACTTGACGATGGTGACGAACATAAGAAAAACAACAAAGACAAGGGAGTCGGGAAGAAACACGACAAAGAGGGTCTTGCGTTTGTCCCATCGAATCACGACAGCGATAATTCTGGAAGTGAAAATGCGAATATCAATGAGGCTACTCCATATGATGAAAGCGCCACCAATATTGATATGAAAGTGAGCGAGGACAATAGTGACAAGAAAGTGAGCGAGGACAACGAGTACTTGAACATCAGCAACGAAGGAGACCTAATTGTGTTGAAGAATGAGGTGAAGGCAAAGCCTCAGCCAACCCCCTCTTCGAAACAACATGATTCTTATTTCGATGTGCATAAGGCTGCAGCAAAGGAACTTAATGCGAAGCTTGGAGAACATTCCAACCTCGTTCAATATGTAGAGGAGTGGGAACAAACCGTTTACACACGTGTGCAGTCGCGATATATTGAGTATGGAAAGCATCGAAGCAGCCTCAATCACTATGCAAAAAAGACTAAGTCCCTCCTAGATGAGAAGGACAAGATGAGGGAGAAAGGTAGAGAAATGAAGCCAAAGCAACTGGAGAAGCTGGAACGCAACCAAGTCAAGTTGAAGGGGTCACGTGAAACTCATGATAGCGCTGGGAAATCACTAGTTTTGTTGATGGAAGAGATAGTTCGTCGTTCCTGGCGAGACGCCTTCCCATTGTTGACAAAGTCGGTCAGCTTTGAGATGGACTCCGCGGCTATCAAGCAGGAACACATGGCGAAACTTGGCAAGTCTTCTGCTCTCCTTTATGTGGTAGGTGAGAAAGAGTCGATATCGTTGGACGGACGATTGTCAGATCTGAAGAACATGAAACCAGAGGATATGTACACAGGGTCGACATCACGGAGTTCATCAGAGGAAAAATGAGGCCAACCCATTCCATTTATTAGCCATTGAGTTTGTATAGCCACACATTTCAGTTCCGTGTCAGTCTCAGTTCCATTTCGGTCTCACTGTGTTAGCGACAGTCGAGTGTAGAGCTCATAGCTGTTGATACGCACGAGCACACGGAGGTATGAGAACCAGCTCCGGATAAGATCTAATAACCTTCCGTTCGATCTCTTCTTATCACTTTCGAAGACGCGCTCGGATGCATAGCGTCCTGCTACAACCAGATTATTCACTGGTGATCCCAATGCCATGTCTACGTGTCGCAGGCAATCATTCATTTTGAATATCAATAACATCTGCCTCGGCACAATGTCAAGCATGGCAATGATCTCTTTGATGTAGCGTTGGGCGTATCCTTTAATCACTGCCTTATCACCACTGCCAGTAGACGAAGCGTCAAGAGACCTCGTCTGTGACCTCTCAATGACTGAGACGTGTTAGGAGGTAGGAGATGAGTTCAAATGTATAATACAAATTCAAATGGCCAACAGCCCCCCAGCGGCAGCCAAGCTCAACTCTCACCTTCGTCAAAGGGTCTCGATGTGAGCATTCCAGCAAGTAGAGTATACTGACGAAAGAATATGTTCTTATGAGCACGGAATCGGTAGGCTGCAAACAATGTAACTCTGTGATACGATCACTCACCATTTCGTGGACACCTAGCAGTTCACATGAGGATTTGATTTGTGGAATGTCAGCCACGACAATCCCCTGCCACAAACGTGCATACGCCTCCTGGAAATCTCCGTCTAGCGACTTGTACAAACCGTGATCTATGAGGACCAACTGAGGCTTGCCTCTCTTTGAAGGATGTTCTCTCAAGAGGACGTTGGCTTCGTGTGGATCGCAATGAACAAACCCATTGCCAAAGATCTGAGCGTTGAAAACAGATGATATCAGTTTGGCTACATCACTATTTTTTGTCACAAGCGTTCAAACATAATCAGAGGCGTCACGAGCAACGAAAGGGAAAACGTACACATCAGGGTGCTCACCGGCGACAGATCCCTGCTCTGTCAATGCTAACCACGTCAGTTGCACGAAACCCTTCTTCGAATTCCATGGTAAGAACTCGGTCGCTGGTGAAATCCCATAACACCCTTGGCACGACGCAGTCCAAACCAGTGGTTTTGAGGTGAGCTGCAGCAGCCTCCCCATTTCTCCCTTCATTCTTGAAGTCCAGCTCTTTTGGCAGTTGCGGCGTCAGCTCATCAGATATCCATCTGAACGTAAAACCATCAAACAACTTGTCTGCCACATTGACCACGGCCGACATTGCAAACAAGTCACCTGCACTCGTCTCCCTCAAGCCCTTGTGCTGGATTTTTATCGCCAGCTTCTTCCCTGTTTCTTTGCATATGGCAGTGTGGACTTGAGCAAGCGACGCCGACGCCAGTGGTTCTTCTGAAAAAGACCCGAACAGCTCCGAAGGCAACGACCCAAGTTCTTCCATCACTACCTGACAGACATCCTGGTAAGACGATGTCGGGGCGCTATCGAAAAGTGATGAGAGAGTCTGAATGTACTCCTCTGGTAGGAGCAGATCAAGATTGGCCAAATGCTGTCCCACTTTGACATAGACACCACCATTGGTTCGACATAGATCGAGAAGTCGACGGGCATTCCTCTTGTGAATGCCAGCAGGAGCGTTTTCATCATCGCCTCCATCAACTTTGAGAAGAGAGGCGAGCTCCTTTTCAGCAGTAGAGAGTTGGCCCGCAATCTCTAACATGACCTCCTTTTGCTCCCGCTTGGCTCCCGAGAGCGTTCTTTCGGATAAATTCAATTCATCTGGATGATCAGAAACCTGATTGGATTGCTCATCTTCCGATTGAGGCTTGACATAATCAAGCTGTGCTCGCTCCAGTTGACTTTCTAGACGGTCGATTACCTCCTCTAGTTCCCTTTGTCTAGCATCAGCGGTCGAATGATTGTTGCATAAAAATGCCCACGAGTAGGCGAGACTGAACAAGGAATCAGGATTCTTTCTGTGGAGATAGGTCTGGTAATCCGCTGCCATAATACCAGCCGTTTTCACCAACCGCACCGCTCGTATGAGGGCTTCCAGCGTCGGAACCAACAACGAGCTGCATTGCTCGAAGTTGGCTGCGATGTTTGGCAGAGACATAGCAAGGGAAGAAACTTCCATCGGAGCACGTCGCCCATCGTTGTCACTGTATGCAGAGCAACTCGACAGTTGATCTCTCGCGCGATACGAGGGCGCCGTGGCGAGGCAGGCGGCGCCAGCGCCGGCGACGCAAGCCGTGGCCAAGGCGCTACGACGGCTCCGGCGGATGACTGGAACGATTCCGGCTCGAATCATCTTCGTGCGAGGGTCGAACTAGATACTGATCAGGTGCGACAACGAATTGCGACGCTCGCTCTGTCGACGTCTGCACCCGAACTTGCCAAAACAGGAGATCGAAGATGGACGACGACGGGGTCGGGGTAGGTGGCTCAGTGGCCTCAACTCGGCTCTGAGAGAACTTCGTCGCTGAGCTGGCGGGGCTCGACGACGGGCAAGCGAGGGCGGTGGGGGCAGCGCCCGGGGCCCGGGGATCCTGGAAGCTCCGGAACAGTGGGCGAAAAAGTTTTTTTTCGTCAAAATTCCCGCTGTATTGAAAAATAATAATGGGGGCGCCCACTT
>JALLPA010000794.1:0-13024 GCA_036939895.1 Thalassiosira exigua
TTTTACTACAGTAACTTTGTCTTAGGGGGGTTCGGTCGAAACACAACGCATAGCGAATCGCTCTGGGGATATACCTACGGACCTCCTCGAGAAGAGATTCCCCGCTAGGATTTTTCATGGGTCCACCACAGCCGCCGCGGCGGCCGTGGTAGTGATGGGAGGCGGCTGCGCCATGGTTCGGTTGTGGTTGGGTACGATCCATATCTCTACCTACCTTACCTACCTACCGCAAACCGACGATGGCCGACGGTCAAAACTCGCGCGATGCGCCCATTCGCGCGTGAAAATCAGTGAAAATTTCAAGGAGCGCCAACTGTGTAGGAGCTCGTGACGTCATTTTTTTATATTTCTTAAAGGGCATTCATTGTTGTACTAATTCCTACACGTAGATTTTTCAATTTCTGTCATTCGTTCCCATCCAGAACCCAAACCAGTCTTATCGTACGTTAGATGATCGAAGATTTTTTTGGCGCGCTGCATGCACGCGTGCTTTGTCCGCGACGAGCCACCCGCCAACCTCCGCAAATCAAAGTCTTCAATGGTGCTGTGTATTCTATTTGCAAGGAGAGGTCATTGATGGTCAGCTCTCTCCTGAGATAAATTAATTTATTTATCCTTGGTACGTACTACTGCCCGCCACCCGCCGCACAAGACACGATGTACGATGAGATACAGTGAGCGAGACCACACAAACCACAGCCAGGACATCACCGGTGTCTGCAGTGGTGGCTTCCATCTCTTGCCGCCGGATGGCAGAGAGGTAGCCAACAATCAAGGGCTCTCTTGAGATCCCTTGCCCTTGTCTATTGGTTCAGTGGCAAGGACTTGTGTTAAGTTCTTTACCGGCAAACGAAATAACTGGTAACTAAAGCAGCTTGCTTTGACGGCATTGGGTTGACACTTTGTGAGAAGTTAGATAACAATAAACCTTAAAGTTATCTGACGACGCCACCGAGCTACCACATATTAATGTAGCTAGTGAAGATTCGATTCGTCGCTCGGCAAAGGCTGAACGGCTCGTTAAACCCGGCGGATGCCATGATCTTCGACATAAGGAAAAATATTTGCGATTCCGCGATTGCCATTTTCTTTTGAGGGAGGTTGAGGTGGAACAAAATGCCACGCAAATTGCTACTTCGGAACTATTACGGACCTACAGAAGAAGCAATTCCGAACTCGGCACTTTCATGGCAACTTAACCGCCGCCATTACAGCCGCAGAAGTGATAACAAGCGAACTGACCATGGTTGGTTCGTGGGGGGGGGGGCGTGCAATCGGTACAAGTCTTCAATTCACTATGTCACATTAAATGTGGGGGGTATAAGCGTCAAATTCCCACTAGCATATCTCCGCCGAAAAATATCCCATCAGGACCCCCAGTATGTCAAATTAAACCTCTTGTTTCCTCTCTCATTCTAGAGCATTGTGACAGGTGTGTAAAATAGTACAAGGGGTTTAAAATCCGCTTACTTATCGGACGTTGTTGGAGGGAATGTGGTAGAGTGATATTTAGTGAACCCCCTAGCTTTGTCCCATGAAAATTTGAGTTGGAAAGGTCAACTTATGTCTAGTTTAGTATGTAAAGTGGAAGCGCATTAAAAAATAGCTGCCGATGAAGTTTGGAGTATGATCAATACCGTTGTGCGTACAAAACATTTCTGCGTACGAATTAAATTCATAGTGTTTCTTCCTATCAAGAAAATATTTTCGTTCTATCTCTTGATGCACACAATGGTGTGCATCGAGCCTTTCTAGTGTAGATGTGTACCAGATCCCTCCGGTTATGTGACAGAGTCGTGCAAATGTGACTGAGTGAATAAAGACTTTCTCTCTCTCTCTCTCTCTCTCTCTCTCTTTCTCTCTATCTCTCTCTGGCCTATCTACCTATGGTTGAAACTCAAGCGGAGCAAACAAAATTCTCTGGAAAGATGCCCAAAATCTGTGGCGAGAGTAGATAATTGTAATAATTCCTACACATAGACAGAGTGCCCCTGAAATCCCAGCTAGAAAGAATGTCTCACCATCTCACCTGTTGGTTGAGTCATCAATGCTCTCACTATGTAGCCTACACCAGACTCTAACAACTTTAATCATAGGAAACCCCCAAAGTCTTGCAATCAGCAACCCACCAAATGATGTTTTTTAGCACAAAACCACTATTTTTTCCAACCAATGCTATAGTCAGCACATAGAGAGGCACAGGTCTCAAACTGGCGACCAATTGACTGATAAACCCCATAAAAACGCTCGCTTGGTTATGCATTGTATGCAAGGATATGGGAGTATATGGAGGGGGGCAAACAGGATTGGATGAAATCTCTCACGAGTGAGATCTTGTCGATGGATGTGTGACGTGTGATGGCCGCACCGGACAAAAGGGTGCCATCATGCGCTTGACCTGCCTGCTCCTAAGCAGTGACTTGCTCACCGGCAGGGTAATTTCCAAAGCAGCCTATTCCCCTTACAATGGCTCGATGACGAGCTCTTTTGATGCGTGGTGGGAGAGCGGCTCTCAGTCTTTGCAGTCGCAGTTGTCGCGCCGGCTGATGCTAGCAACCATTTGGGTCATTGTCATTCGAAAAATAAAAAAACGATGACAAAACAACAAAACATGCCTGACCCAACGTTGCTAAAAACCACAACTGACCTCCCCCCTGGAATATAATGCTAGGACTAGCTTCCTAGGTATCTCATTAGTTATCCTATTATACGAGTTGTTCTGAAAATCGGCATGTAAGGCATTTTGGCAGTGAAACTGGGCAGACCGAGTCATATCTCCGTGCCTCTACGGAGACCTGAGCTGGCTATCCATCGCTCATCATGGATATATGAATAGTATTTTATTACAAATAAATTTGAAAGTATAGGAGATATATTGAATTTTTCCTGTTGGGTAAGATGGAGTAGCTATTGGCACATGATTGGTGACTTTGACAAGTGTGCAACAAAAAAGGTACTAAGTTAAGTGGAGTGGATGTATGGCAGGGCATTTAGCATTAGTAAAATGTGAGATATTGGAGATAATGTTTCTGTTGGATGTGTTTGAACATTTGAAATGATTAATTGAACTGGATGAGGATTAAGCATTCTTACAAACCGTATAACATTGGTTATGTCGGTGTAGGTAGTTAGGTAGGCAGATAAGTCATCACAATGTGGTGATGAAACACTATGATTCCACCAAGCAATGAAATATTTCTAAGAATGATTGTCTGTAACAAATATTTAATTTCCCTCATCAATTTCTAGAGAAACTTTTTATTGTGACTGGGAGTTCAATCTCACTCTATCTTCAGCAAAAAGGGTTTGATACAAATATCTACTCTTAACAGGAATATTGTTACATAAAGTCCATTTTGGCACACAAAGTAGCGCAGTGCTTCGGGTGGTCGACGACATGATAGGGGGAACAATTTTGGCATGAAGTGGCGCAATCAGAAAATATTTTGGGCGGGAATGTGCGCGCACACCAAATCAGAGAGAATCAAGTATTGTACGTAGGGATAAGTGCAGCTTAAAAGGCCACAAAATCCTGCTCAATGCCATGTAATGCACGGGGACTTGAGCTACGTGCATTCACGATGACACGTTGTCATCAATGTGATCACGTGCTTTGCAACAATATGCAATATTGTAACATCAATATTTAAACTAATGGAATTGACCAAGATTGAATCAGAGTGGCTTTAATGAAAGCCACTAACATCATTCCTGTTAATACTATTTGTGCTTTCCTTGAAAGGATTTTTGTTTGACATAAGTATGATGTAGACTGAAGAAGTAGATGAGTGAGGTACATATAAATTTATTTATGCACGGACAAACCTTGGTATTTCACCACTACATTGTCATCACGCTAGAGAAGGTGTATCTATGATGCTTACCAGCAGCAAAAATTACACATAGGTAGTTTGTAGTCATTTATCTAAGAGCAATTTATTGGGGAGGTCATTCTTTTTCAACAACTTACCAATAAAAGATTATTATTAACAACAGTAAAAATAATTTGCTGCTGTCAGTAGCTTTGACAGACCAATATTGACATCATATTTCGTGTAAATCCTTCTTCAGTAACCAAATCAATATCATGTAGCTTTATGTGGTTCTACATCTGAAGTATACATATTACTGTACAGTAAACATAAGTACCAATCTTAATTTTACAATTGAGATCTCAATTGTGCATGACTTACTGTTAGTAAAAAAATACAACAAGAAAATTTCCCTCATGCAACCTTATTTTTACGAGAAAACCCTCATTTGGACTCATCTGACTGTTGATAAAAATTTACAGCAAAATAAATTTACCTCTGAGTAAAAAATAGCAACCTGATTTTGTACAATCAAGACCTTACTTGGACTTGTCTTATTGTCAGTAAAAAACAATTATACAGAAAATATTTTTTATCATCTGAGTATAAAATGCAACCTTATTTTTTGTTGATATAAAAAAATTCTCCAGAAAATTTGTTTACAACACAGTAAAAAGATTAGTTCAGTGTGTTAGGTTTAAAATTTTCAAAGACTAAAACCTGACATCCAGCACTGTTCAAAACCCCCTGCTTACATCACGTCCCTCCATTCCATCGCCTCCTCCAAACCTACCTCCAAATCAAGGACATAGGGTCAAAAGCATCCTCCTTGCTGTCGTCACTCCCAAACTCTTTGCAGTACCACAAGAAAAGCGGTCCCCTTGCTCCGAGTGGATGTATACTTTCTCCTCATCTACTGTGATATCCACTTTCTCTTCCCTTCCCTACTCCACAATGGAGCAAAACTCCACAGTGCACCACTCTTCAGCATTATGTTTGAATTTCTTGTCGCGCCGCTCAGCAGGTAATTCCTGAGGGAGAGGGAGAAAGCTGACAAACACAAGTTTGAGATGATGTGTGTACCGTTGTATGACACAACCTTCCGGGGCACGTGCTCCTCGGCTCTGTTTGTGGTGCCCTGGACTCGGGCATTCGGATGCTGATCTAGTTATTGACTTCCTTTGGGTCGGCACAGCCAGTTACAACAATGGAGATTTGGCGGAGTTGATGGGGTGGTGGTGATCTGGGGCGGGTATTGTGTCCTGTGGTTCTTGTGATGCACGCGTGCATAGTGGGGTTGTCACTCCCCACTGGCAAGACGCCCCCACTTCTATCCTTGGGTTTCATACCCGCAGCTATTATCCCAATTCAATCAGGCTTTCAGCCTCCTCTCCCATCTGCTTCACTTCAGCCCACACTCTTCTAGATATCACACCTATCTTTTTGGCTCACCCCCCCCCACCAATACCGTCCGAAACCTGATTCTCTTAAAAAGGGACTGATCACCCCTGGAGTTGGTATCTGGACAGAGGAAAAGGATCGCCCCCTGAGCAAAAGGCTCTGTCTCCCCCCCCAAAAAAAGGTGTTTATTTTTTTCTCCTTTCAAGTCAAGTCAAGTCAGCTACCCTTTCAAAAGGATCGGGTTAGTTCAAGACCTGCAAGTCCTGCTCAAGTTAAGTGTAAGGTACTACCTACTGAGAGGTTACAACACACTGACCAGCACCCCCCCCCCTTCATCACACCTCTCAGGGCCCATGAAAATCGTCAATCTACCTGCAGCCATTCAAGCTTGAGTACTCCGAGAGATGTTTCATCCAGCTTCAGCTCGGACGGGATGGGTGCCTACTCATTCCCATTCAAATTCAAGGGATTGCCCGTGCATCATGTCCACACCTTCATCTCCACTTTGGTCATTCCAGGAGAGCTGTGGCCCTGTAGTCCTCGAAGCACAAGTTGGTATTGGCGTACCTCCATGTTCATCATGGCATCCTACGATCATGGTCATCAAGCATTGCCCTCTTCCCGTGAGCGCAGGTACAGCCTAACCCAAGACCAACTATCTCTCACCCACCACATCTACAATCTTTGACCAAGATACTAGCTCGGCTCAGGTACAAGGCATTTCGCCTTCCACCCTTCTCCCATGGTGACTTCATTCTTTACGCTCTACCTTGAAAAGCGATGTCAAAACCGAGCCTACTTTTGGCTGTAGCACATGTATTCACATAGGTCTCAAGTCAGTCCATATCTAACCTGGCAAGGTTATCTCTGGTATCAACCATGCTTAACGGATCAGGGAAGTGCAACTCTTCGACTTACAGACAAGGCAGTTTTGATCCTCGGCTCAATCATCATTTGAGGACACTTGCTATCATGGCTCCCTTGTGAGCCGCAGGTGTTTTGCTCTTCATAATATTCGAGTTTGAAGTTTTCCCTCATCCATCACGGAGTACACAAGGACTGCAGGCAAGCCACAAGACTAGCTGAAGCAAATATAGATATTGGCACCTACGGCCACCGCTCTCAGATTCAGATGTATGTGGGGCTCAACTATATGGCAGAGTGAGAAGATCATAGGCGTACAATCTACACAAGCCTGGGGTACTCTAGTTCGGACATATCATGTTAGCTTATTGATCATTCAGACTTCCAGCACCTTTGAGTATTTTGGATCTTGGTTTGTGGAGTTTCTTCTCGTTCGCAGTTAGACTCGGGATCCTTGTCTTCGTTTTTGGGTCGCTTAAGAGAGTTCCACTCTCTTCATCTGCTCACTTGGGATGGTCTGTCCGTCGTCGGCTGCAGTGGTCTGTCTGTCGTTGGTGCCACGTCATCCTTCTCCTCTACGCGTCCCTGATCTTGAAGCTCTTGCTCCACTCGGTTCTTGCTTGGTAGAGAATAGATAATTCTCTAGCTAAAAAAAGCACACCTCGTCACTTTCAGTATTTTCTTGCTCTTTTCACGGCTCACTATGGCTTCCGCCGGAGCCGTAGCCTTTCCATCCTTTTCGAGACACTCCGTCTCTTGAGTCTCTTGAGCAAGGGACACAGAAATATTCATTAAATCTAAATAATTAAGCGCACAACATGGGGCCGTGGTCGTCGTTGTCGTCGCGTCACGTGCACACCAATTGACTTGGACTCCCGTTCACCACGCACCCGCCTCCCGCGTATCGTAGTACTTGCTCCCACGTATCACACACACCACGTACTACCCGCCTGCGGAGTGTGGTAACAGTAATTGCTCCCACGTAACAGCCTGTCGCACGCCACGTCAACGCCCACAAAGACACGTATCGTACTTACCATACCTACTAAAACATCATGTACTAGAGACGCACAGCTAAGTTAGAGTGGTGCAAATCCCGAACTCCGAGGTGATAATGACACAGATAGGTATCATATGCACCCACGTACATATGTACCTATACCTATGTAAGTTTGCTTCGCCCAGGTCCCTGGGATCGTCCGACTGGTCCAAGTAGAGTTTGACTGGGTCTTTGGGCAAAGTTCGAACATTATGTTTTCAGTAAAAAAATTCTGCCTGCTGCCTGCCAGTAATCATTACTCTATCTAACAAATTATGTGCGAAGCCATAGCCGGAGCCGAAGGCGGAGGCTAGTTTACTTTATGAACACTGTACTCATGCTTGAGGGCTCAAAATTCCATCAATAAATCAATACTGACTTAGAACCAAACACCTATGTTTGACTTCAGCTATTATCCTTTAACGACCTATTCTCCAAGTTCTCCATAGTGGCTAGATTGTCACATGCAATGTGTACCAAGCCTCCTTGTTCATAGTACACACCAATCTGGGATATGGGGGTGGACTGATGACTGACACGTCCCTTTGTCCTTGTGTCCCCAATTTTTGGTCGACCCTTGGTAAAATCTGGAAATTGCCACGTCCATTGGACACGCCCAGGACATGTCCGGGACATTGCCAACTAAGATGGTCGGGGGCCGGGGTCGACGTTGGTAGGGATCAGCCCCCATGGCTGCCAACATATGTAACTGGTACCTTATTGGGATGCTGTGGCAAAAGTGGTGGTGAAAGAAGTTATCTGGTATCAAGTGCTCTGAAGGACTTGAAATTTATTATTGGCTGGGTGAGCCCTAATCATGCCATTTTGTGCATTGTGCACGACGCACTGCTACTTCTTAGCTCTCTGACATTGTTATGCAAAAGTTGGCAAAATCGAGAATATCGGGATTGGATACCGAATACCTTTTACTAAGTTTCTACATACGATGACGGTACAATATCAAACCCAGTGAACGTCCCGCGAGCCGCGAGGTCCCGCGACCCGCGACGCGCAACAACGGCCCTCGCTTCGGCTCATTTGAGTGTAACGATCGATCATCAAGATGGTGAGTTCCCTCCCTATGGTCCAAGGGAATGCTGGAATTTTCCGCGGCAGCAGCAGCAGAATCGGTGCCATGGGACCGTTTGACAGCCGGGCTGCCGTCCGAGAAGTGATCGCGCCGCCACCGAACTCTGAAATCACACCATTTGGGGCGGACCCGGGCACCGCGCCCATCATAATGTAATGGCGGAAGATATTGTCAATGGTTGAATCCGACGTCATTGCTGCAGTTGGTGCGACTCTGCCCGCAGGGGCCTAGGCCTAGATATGGAGTCGATATGCTCTACGCCAGTCATGGCCACTTGCAGCAGCTTGATCGGTGGCTGTGAATTCGCGATTGATTCGTCCTGATCTACGTGCTTATTTTGCTGTTTGTACGCCGTTTGTGGCCTCGAGGTAGGGCTGGAGGAGATGAACTTGAGGAGACCAATAATCTTCGGCTCTTCGCCTCAACATGACACCCCAGGTGGGGTTCGTACTTTGCACGCAATCCGCTCGTCTTGAAAAGGCTGGTGTTTCATTTCTCTTTTTACTGGTTGCTTTTAGAAGCCATGCGTTCATTTAGATGTGGTCCTAACGTTGTTTTGCGCTGATTGTTCCAATTGCACATTCAGCCGTCGCAGAAGACTTTCCGCACCAAGCGCACCCTCGCTAAGAAGCAGAGGCAAAATCGCCCTCTTCCACAGTGGATCCGTCTGCGAACAGACAACTCTGTCAAGTACAACGCCAAGCGCCGCCACTGGCGTAGAACTAAGCTCGGACTCTAAATGAGAAGAATTGTTGTCTGCCATCAAATGCATGCGTAGTTGTTGGAATTCTTCATAAAGATACTAGATGACGAGTTAGCTGTCATACATGACTTGCGATGTGCACACCAACTCCTCACAAGTGTGATTGTTACATCCATTTGGAATCGGCTGCACATTGAATAAGTATTTCTCTTGCTAAGTCATCCGAATTTTGTTTCGGTCCATGCCCGATCAAGTCTGACGTCTCTTGGCAGACATCAATGGCGAGGCGTTGGAAGTCAAACACCATACACGACCATTACTTTAATTCTTGGTCATGGCCAACTGTAGTCAGGGGCTTTGGCATACCCTCCATGGCGAAAGCTTCATTTTGTCTTGGCTCTATTTCACATTTTACATGGGCTTTGTTCTGGCAGCATGTACAATACACTTCAAACCACTTAGCTCCAAATTTGGCATCCTTACCCGAGCATTACCATACCTATCTTAATATCCCCCGTCTCGTGGCAAGTCTCCCATTATTCCGACTCATCATCACAAGTCCGTCCGAAACCAAACGTGCCAGTGTAACTTTGAGAAATAAAGTCGGCGTCCTCCTTACAACCCTCCCCAGCTGCCAACCTTGACCTGCATGTTCCTTGCAGCAAGCCGTCACACCTTCCAGATTCGCAATGTGTGTTTCTTGTACAGAATTCGCCGTCTCCGTGCAGGGCAGAAGGAGCGCCTTGCCTCTTCTCCCATCCAGTCCAGGCGAAGCATGCCGAACATCCCTACCTACCTATTGATTGGCACTGTTTTGATCACAAATCCCATCCCACCCAATACTCCAAAAAGATGTGTAACACTGCAATGGATGAGGATGTCACAGATCAGGAGTAACTCAAACGATAGTAGCCAATCCAGTGGTAGAGTTTAGAAAACACTCGTAGTCGGTAGATACCTCGAGGAAGGATACCTCTATCCCAAATATTTGAGAATAGAATTCGAAGCCACGTAGCAGCATCGAGCTGAATACGTTATATTACACTGTTGAACTTGGTGCTTCTATTGGAGCCGCGACTCCGCACTCGAGATAGCTCAATCTTTTGAACAATTTGGTACACACAAAGTCTGTGACGACGCCTTCCTTTGGGGCAGGTTTCGCCTTGAGTTACGTAGACCACTCGTCCCACACATAGCGAACCCGGCCCCTATTTCGGTACAACGACCGTCCTCTCATCCTCCTCCTCCCCTCGCGCTCCTGCAACATCACCCGTCCAAGTACACCGAGGCCCACAGCATGACCGCGAACAGCAGCGCCACTCCCGCCGCCGCGATCCCGATGCTGGGGTAGTCCACGTCTTCGTGATGGCCGCAGTAGAAGAGCTTGCACGGCATGCTCGCCGCCTCGGCCACCTCGTCGAACATTCGACGGTAGATGTCCGGGTCCACGGCCATGACGTAGTGCGAGGGGTCAAGGGCTTTCGACGGGTGCGGCAGTGGCCGCAGGAGGCGCACTGGCAGCGGCAGTGGTCGGAGGCAGCGAGCGCCGGCTCGGAGGCGTCGTCGACCTCCTCGAGGTGGTAGTCCTGGAAATACTCGTCCTCGTTGTCGACGAGCTCGCGCTTGTAGACGTAGCCCGATTCTGACGAGAGAAAGAGGGCTTAAGTTATTCCAGGCGCACAATGGACAAGGCGGTTCCCGAGGTTGACGAGGCGACGGTGCCGACGGGCATGGGCTTTCAGGGACGCATGTCCTAGAACTGAAGGACAATTGTGTGGCCAAGCATGGACGATCACACACAAGGGAGCCAGCCTCGACCAAACCAGTTTCGTCGACGACAACCCAGTTCTGCTTGGTGCTCTTGGGCTTGCAATCACGCCCTGGTTTTGCAAGCATCAATGCGCAGAACCAGCAAGCATCGACGACGCCCGCTGCGCCGCGGCCCACTCCCATCGCAGCCAAGCCCATCCCAGGCTCGACCGACACCCGCAGCCCAAGACTCGACGGGCACAACTGAGACAAAACGAGGCTCACCAAGGTCCCGATCGCTCAGCAGCCGAAAGTTGTCCTTGGGCAATTGCATTCGCACCACCCCCTCGTCCGTCACGCCCTTGAACAGGCTGCTCTTCGTCCGATCCGCCACGGCCGGCTCGACGCTCCGGTCGATCGACATCGCCGACGCGGCCGACGCCACGGACGCGTAGGAGGCCAGCGAGGCCGCGGAGACCTCCGAGTCGGTGCGGCGGTGCCATCCCCCTCCTCCCCCTCCCGCCGTTCCCCCGTACCCTCCTGCGCCGCCCCCCGGAAACCCTCCCGACCCGGACCGGCCGTGGCCGTTCCCGATGACGTCCTTGAATCCGACGCTGCCGTACCCTCCTCCGACGGAGCTGCCGTACCCGCTCCCGGGCCCGAAGCCGCGGGATTCGTCCACGGACGACGTGGAGTACGAGACGTTGACGTTCGGATGCGACCCGCTCCCTCCGTACGATCCGCCGCGGTCGCGCCCCACCATCGGCGAGCCCTTCGGGGAGTGCTGGCCCGGAGCCCGCTGAAGCTCCGAGATCGCCCTCCCCCGCTCCCGCCCCCCCACCGCGGGTCGGGGAGCAATCACACCGCCTCGGGCTCCACGGCGCTCCCCCCGGCGCTTCCCTGACTGGTGAACGACCTCCGGCTCCCCAGGGAGTACAGCGATCCGGTGCTGGGCTGACGGCGGAGCCGGTCGTCGCCGATGGGGGCATCGAAGGAGTGCGTCCTACGGTGCCGGTTCTCGCCCGAGTACTCGTCGGAAGGACGGCGAGCGTGGAGGGGGTGCCCGCCGGGTCCGGTCCCGTTGCCGTAGCCGTTCGCGTAGCCTCCGCTCCCGTTGGCGTAGCCCCCCGGCCCCGCGGAGCCGCCCGCGCAGCCGCGGGGCGTGGGCGACCGGCTCCGCGGCGGCGGCGGCCGGGGCGACCGCGACCTCCGCGGCTTCGGCGGCGCCGTCCCTCCTCCTCCGCCGTACCCGCCGCCGTAGCCGCTCGCGGCGTGGACGAACTCGAACCCCTCCGACGAGCTCCTGCGGACGCGGTTGTGCCCGCTCGCCCCCGACACCGTCGACAGCTCCCCCGCGCTCCGATCGCCGGAGGAGTCGACCCGGCGTCGCGCCGCGAGGGGGAAGGCGGGGGGAAGTCCCGCGCCGCCGGTGAGGGAGGAGGAGGGGGAGAGGACCGGCGCGGGAGGCGGGAGGGGCGGGGAGATCCCCTGCATCCCCTGCATCTGCTGGAGCGGATAGCCGCCGCCGCCCGCCAAGGGTTGGGTGTACTCGTAGCCCCGGTGGCCGGAGTCGACGGACTGGGGCGTGTCGGACTTGTTCGACGACGACGGAGGCACGGGCGGAGGCGGGGGCGGAGGCAGGCCGCCCCCGCCGTCGGCGCCTACCGTGCCAATGGCGAGAGGCTCGAACGTCGACGACGCCGACGGCGGCGGGGGAGGCGGGACGTCCTCGGCGTGGCCCAGCAGCGCCTCCCCCTTCAGCTCGCCCTTGAGCTCTCCCTTGAGCTCCCCGTTCAGCGTCCCGTACGACGGCGCCGAAGACGGCGACAGCAGCTTCCGCGTCCCGGGCGAGGGGGGAGTCTTCCCCCGGAGCAGCGAACGGTATTGATCGGAATCGCGTCGGGTCTCGATCATCGTCGGTCCGCCGCGCTGCTGCTGAGAATTGAAACTGTTGCGGTTCTGCATTCCCTCGTTCGAGGAGAGGGCAGTCGCTCGCGTCGCTGGTCGAGTTATCGTCGACGAGATGGCGCGAATGGCGAAACGACCCCCGTCCCCGTTCAAACTTCCACGCTCGGCGTTTTTCGAAATTGAAATGTCAGTCGTGTTTGATACTACGTTGTTGAGAAATGAAAACGTAGTCGACGCGATCGGCGTTCAATCAACCGCGTTCAACCTTCCGCCGTGGACGTTTTTCAACGTCCGTTGGCGCTTTGGTTGCACACGTTCGTTCGTAGTTTGCTCGGCCCGTGCTCGACCCTGCCCTGCGGCCCTGCGCAGCGAGCAGTGGGTTCGAGGTGCGCCGATGGATGGCGGTAGAGCAGCGGATTTAGTGGGCAAATTTTGTGCCTAAGGTGGGCGACGCCCAC
>JALLPA010000795.1:0-13023 GCA_036939895.1 Thalassiosira exigua
CATGCCAGTAGAAAAGCCCCCGCGGACTCACTTGCGTAGTTTATAAGTGTGAATCATTGTGTTATTTATTTACGGACGCGGCGTCGCACGACGGAGGAGGCCCATCGTCGTCGGCGGACGCCGGCGAGGTAGGCTCGAAGTCGAGGCCGCACGCCCGGACCTCCTCCATGCAATCGCCGTCGTAGGCGAGGACGCAGAGGACTTGGCGGGGGAGGGAGGACGCCATCGTGTTGGTGAATGGTGAAGAATTTCGGCTTCGGCTTCGGCTTCGGGCTCGCTAGGGCTCGGGGCTTTGATTTTTGATTTGCGCTTTGCTTTGCCTGCACAGTTTGCTCATCAGTTTGGGGGCGCGGGTGTGTCCCCGCCAAACCAATGAATTCCGGATCCGGCGGATCCTTTCCCGCCATTTTGTCGGTAGCTAGAGAGGTAAATAAAGAATTTCTTGAATGGCTATTATTGTTCCTACGCAAGTGAGCATCGATTAAGAAATAATTGCGCCAAATATTCGGGTGGGAAGCACACAAAAACTCGAGCCGCATGCCGGCCGAACGAACGTCCGAGTATTAATGGTGTCCGAACCGGTATCGTACCGTACCCGTGAGGAGGCGAGCGAGGCAAGATCGTTTTCGTTTACGATACGATATCGTACTTGAGGCGAGGAGACTGATGCCGCCCCCCCCCTGCCAAGCCAAGCATCGATACCGTCGGCACGAGCGATCCCACAAGCAGCCCGACGGATCGTCCTCCCCTCTCTTCCGCAGCCGCCACAATCGGCCCTTCTGACTTTTGAATTCCCACCCCCCTCGCCCCCCCCCTCGCCCTCGACATGATAGCCAAACCGAACCCTTCGACGGATCCGACCGACGAGGTCCGCGACTTCTGCCGCCGCGGCCTCTGCTTCGCGGGGACCGACGACCTGCGCGAGCACGACCTCGACTGCGCCCAGCCTCGAGAGAGCGCTGTCGACTGCTCCCAGCTTCGAGAGAGCGCCGACTGCTCCGCCGTCGGGGACCGAGTCGACTGCAACCAGTTGCGCGACGTAGCCACGGCCACGGACTGGTCGCCGAGTCCCCCGAACGCCCCGAACGACTCCTACGACCACAAGGACGCGACCGTCGCCGAAGCCTTTCGAAAAGGGATGCTCTTTGATTATCTATTTTCCAGCGCGTCCGACTTCAAGCTCCCGAGCTGCGAATCGATGATCTCGATACATACCGAGGAGGCTTCGTGGGACCCTACTGCTCGCGACGTCAAAGACGACGACAAGGATTACGAATCGAGTTGGATAGGGCACCAGCCTCTCGCCCCTAGGAATTGGGAAGATTTCGACGACGACTCGAGCATCGTATCGGCTTCCGAACGGCGGTTCGTATCGGCTGCCGAACAGCGGTTCATGCGGAGCAGAAAGCGGCGGGGGGTGAAGTCGTATGCGAGATTGATCGATCCGTGTTCGTGTACGCCGTTTGGGTACGATCAGGATGCAAGCGAGTAGAGAGCTTTTGACGCTCGCTGAATTTCTACCGTACTATATCGTGCTTCTTTCAATGGAGACAACGAATGCCATCGAAGGACTTATGGCTTAGGCGAGATGGACGTTCGTAACTGTGGCAAAAAGGCGAGATCGATGCTCCTTTGGAAGTGTACCTACCCCCTCTTAAAACGATTAATGTGAAATCAATAGATTCAGCTAAACTTGCTTATCGAAGTAATGCATTTGAGTGGTATTGAGTGCACATGCAGCAAAAATGATTCTCCGTGGCCGTGCTAACTCTACGGAGGAAACGTGAATTACAATGCTACATGATGCAGAAATAATGGTTTTAAGTACAATCATCTTGCAGTAACATTACTACCTCGATGAATTTGCATTCTCATACCAGAACTTAGATGGTAAAACAAACGATAGAAAGTTAGCATCCATATCTAACCATGCAAAAGAAAGATGTCGCCCTCGATAATATTGCACAATAGTCCATACCATCCCAGCATCCTCTGCATAGCGAGAAGTTGATCTTCGTGTGCGGGGCAGGATTTGGAACAGAATTCCTTCTTCGTCCTTATTTTGGCCCTTGATGTCAGATCCTTTGGCAATGTATGACAGGTGTATTAGGGTTTTATCTGTGCACAAAGTCTCGAAACGCTGTATCGTTGTGATATGAGTGGACAACAGCGACCAGGAGCACACAAATGTGCTAGGATGAGTGCATGTACAATTTTGCTCAGCATTTTGAGTGATAAATTTCCATTTGATATATTGCTTGTGCAGAGTTAAAAATGATACTGTAGCTTTTGTGCTGCCCCTTTGTGAAACAAACTCAAACACACCTTCATTTTCAAAAATTCTTTTATGTTGCCTTCACATGCTAATACGTACAAGTGTTTTTGAGCTGCAATTGAAAAAATCGAAGTAGATGCGAATGTTTTTAGAGTCACATATGAAAGTAAGTGTTCTCCATTTTATTCTTGAAATTTTATTTTCATTGCTAAATGAGTGCTTGCAAGGCAAACAACAAGCGGAAACAGAGGAGACAGCGCAATGCCACAGGGGCATTGTGCTGTGCTTGGTCTATGCTCAGTACCATCAATGGCAATGGCTTCGACGTGAAAAGACCAAGTTGTTTTTTACCTTTATCCTTTTCAACCTAAGTGCTGGTGCCGACTGTTGGACTACCACAAATATGTAACACTAACTCTATCACTTTCCTCCGAAACTTCTCAATTCAAGCCAACCTCCTCTTATTATTTGTTTTACGGAGGTTTTTGTAGTAGTCAAAGACCTTGACCTGCGCCCTCTTGTAATCCGTTGATTGTTGTTTAGTAAACTATCGTTTTTTCTTCCTCCCCTCCAGAACAGTGGTGCTGCATTGTCTTAAATCCAAGGTTGGGCTAATTTCATGCTTCAAAAGTGGATGGGGAGGTAACATTCATGCGCAAAAAAGAAGCCTAAAAAATCAAGTTGATGAGGTCACAAGTGCCAGCATTCAACCACGACCTAGACCATCACCAAGGAATCTTTCTAGCGCGACGAGAAAGTCCAGGTCACGCAGAGAAAATATTGGTACATCAAACAAACAAACTTCCACGTCAAAAATTATAAGGCATGAATTCGTCGGCTGATAGATAGGCAAATGATGCTTCAGAGAAGTGGAAGAAAAAATACTTTCTGGATGGTGTTGACCTCATCGTCATTCTCATTTGTGGGAAAAAATGGAATTTGATGTTCTCACTTGTTTAGTCACAATGGTGACCATTGAAGCAGCAAAGTGTCACTTAGTTGAGGCATTGAGGTGTTAAGATGTTGAGGGGTCAAGTCAGCGAGGCACAGAGGCGTCGAGGTGCAGAGGCATCGTGTCAAGACGTTGAGTTAAGGGGTCAATCACGTCGTTGTGTGGCATCAATGGTAGCGGTGACATCCATGGCGTTGCTGTCCAATGCACCAACCTTGATGGTGGTGGTGGTGTCCATGCGGTGGATGCCTCCATGTCAGTGGTCATGGTGTCATTGTCAGTCCATGGTGTCATCCTTTGTTGTCGATTGTCGTCAGCCATTGTGGACGGCACTACACACACTTTATGGGTTTCGTTTTTTATTCGTTTGCGGTCTCAAATCCATGATCGGAATTATTCTTTCAAATTTGTTGACACTAATTTGTACTTTTTCAATGTTAAAAATTTGGGGGAGTTTCAGGCCAGTTATTTTCAAAATTTGAAATTCGGGGGAATTTCGGGTCAGTTATTTTCAAATTTGGATTGCTAAACCCCGTGTAATTCCCTAATGGATTGCTAGGATATCCCTTCCAGTTACAGTGTTTCTCATTCCTTGTGTATGCTGGAGGGCCTTACCTTGTAGTCAGACGGCTGGCAAGATCAAAGCATTGTAACAACAGAAGTGAGAAAAAGTAGCAAACCCCTGTTTTTCTTACTTCTTGTCATTTTGTGCTCTATACACATTAGTCTAATGAGCAACCTGCAGCCTCAGTGGTGCATCATAGGCTCATAATTGCAATACTCAGTTATCGTGCACCATTGGTGCACCATAAGTCATGTCGAAACCAAAGGCGAACCAAGAAAATCTTTGATTTCCATCATGCGGTTGTCTGGTGCTGCCGCCAAAAAAGCTCGGCTGCGGCTGGTGTTGACATTCTAACAAACTATCGTATGACCATGCCTCTCTAGCTACAAGTAGTTCAGATATCTAATAGGTCAAACTGTGATTGGTGAACGATCTGGTGAAAAGCAGCGAGAGTTGCTCCAAATTATTGACTTGATCAAACAAGGTAATTGATCATTGTGGCAATCAAAACCCAGATCAAAGAGGCAATGTCAGTACGTACGTATCGTACCCTAGGAAGCGGTCGGAAGGAAGTCTTAATTCGCCTCGGAACGAACTCGGGATTTGCATGTATCCTGCGTAGGAATACCTATGGATTGCAACAGCGTCAACACCACCGCGCCCAACGCACGCCGGGGGGGCGGGAACGCCACCAGCCACCAGTCGCCAGCATCGGGCATCATCTTATGCTCGATTTCAGTCAACCCAGGGAGAGACAACCGGCAAACAACCAGTCCACCCAGCCAATCAAGAATCAAAGCGAAGCCCTCTGGGAAAGCCAAATCATCTGACATCGGCGGAGAAGAAGGGACAGCGGCAACAGGGTGTTCGACCGGCAAGATCACAAGAGCGAAGCTCGGGGCGCGGACCGTGGCAAAAGCTTGGGCCTTGGGCGAAGCAGAAAGCGACTCGGCGGCATCGTTGCCTACAACGCCGAGCAAGAAAACGTCATGGGTGATTATGCCCAGGTCTCCATCGAGCTTACCGAACAACAATGGCGGTGGCTCGAGGAAATGGCGACGAAGCACAAGCTGTCGAGTTCTTCGAAGGCGCTTCGGTGCTGCGTCAACTGCATAGCTTTGGGAGACGCGGATCTCGGCGAAAGAGGAGCGGCGAGCGAATCGGGCAATGCTGAGCGCGCGACGAAATCCGTCGAGTTGTCGAAGGAGCAGTTCGTTTGGTTGGAATCGAAACGAAAAGAACATGGGCAAGGGGTCGCACAAACCATGTTGCAGTCCTGCATGTCCGTCGAAGAGTGCACCGTATTCGGGGTCATCCGGTGCAAGAAATCGATAGCCCAATGCGACGGGGCTCAGAGCGCCGTGAAAAATATCAGGGAACAGTTCTGTCAAAAGGAAGAGGATGTGGTGGTGAAAGAAAACATCGACATTTCGCCGAAGAAATGCGGTTGCGAACAGAAATAATGCACGCGCGGTGGGAGCGGAGCGCGGGGTGGGGTGGAGGGTGGCTGGGCGGCGATTTGGTTGAAGTGGACAAAAGAGTGCAGTCCTTATCTGCTTCATTTGTGTCCATTGCTCAAAAGACAGATGGGCTAGTGGGATTTTATATGCAATTAGAAACCTACACAAGCAGTCGCGCGTTCTCGACCTATGACTCCGTCGTTCTTTACATCACACGCCACAGCCTCGTTGGCGCCGTTGTTGTCATAGCTGTATGTAGCACAGCTCGTCATTGCTACCACTGCTGTGTCTGATCTCACCGCTCCTAAAACCCCCATGGAAACCAGCTCGCCGGTCGTACAAGCAGTTGCATGTGAGTTTATGCCGGCTAAGAGCACGCCCTAGCGCAAAGTGTGGCAGTCTGGGGCTTACCGTTGAGTGTTTAGTAGGAATGGGTACCCCCCAGCCGGTTCTTGCCCTGACTATTTTCAATGTACATTAAGCCACGGAGAGCAGTCCGTGCACTGCTACCTGCGTAATCGTCCATGTTTGCCTTGCCGTAATTGTTGTAGCTGTAGTACAGCTCTTCATTGCCGTTATTGCTTCTTGTAATCTCGCTGCACTTGCCCTTTCTAGAAGAGACCTGAAAGGTTCACCGAAGCACCCTCAAAATAAATTCTACAGAAGAATTTTTCTTTTCTTTACATTTTTGGATAGCTTAGATCAGGTCTTGTTCGAGTGCAATTAGAAATTTTGAAAAGTCCAAACATTGACCGAGATATGAGCATTTTTTGTTTTGTGATCCTGCCCAAGTCTGACCCTCAAACCTGACAATTTTCACCACTAACTAGCTACTAGTAATAAGGTTCACGGGACTAAATAATTTTGACCTAGGATGTCACTAGATTAACTGGGTACGTACATTTGGGTGTGTTATTAGAAGTGCAACAGACGTTCAATTTCATCTCATACATTGTTTTTGGATGTCTCTTATTCTTTGCGTTAATGTATGTTCAATTACGGGTAGAAATTGACGCTGACAAAAATCTTGATCGATGTGTCAATTCTCTCGCACACCTGCGCGCAATGCTCTGCAGGGGACATTTCGAGGCGTCCATGAAGTGTTTTGTATGAATAAGTAACCCCCCATCTGTTCTGACAATGGCCCTTCCAAATATAGGTTAAACCAGGAATAATAGTAGGTTGGTTTCATTGTTGGCGACAACTGTGATTCCAGCAGTTAAATCGGTTTCCTCCACTATTATTATGACATTTCTCAATGCAGCGGCAGTGTTGCCAACCTTTGCCACCTCCATTATTTCTTTGCACTTTTCCAACTGAAATGCACTGTTTGAATCAGTGCCATAGGTCATGGTACACGGATTCACAGCATGAGTAGTATTCGGAGTTAGCACTAGAATCTGCTGACTGGTTCAACACATTTTTGGCTGTGATAAATTAATGGCGGAGGAAGAGTTGAGGCAGTTTCTAGACGCTACCCCATAGAGGGTAGAAAATAAATAAGAGAGGTTTTTTCCCTAAGTGCCGCTCTCTCTACGTACCTAGGACACTCCGGCCACACATCACAAAACATCTAGTAAAACAGTTAGCAATTTTTATTGACCTTCTTCCATCCCAATTTCGCCACGCCGGAGCTCCGCCGATCGCTAAAGTCAAACCTTGCCCATATTCCCAAAGAGCTGACGAGTATGGACATGCCTTTGGTGCCGCCATTAGTCCAGTAGCAACCGTGAAAATCATGGGGGGAGGAGAGGTATCTGCGGTCGTCTCTCTCTACAGGTGTATTGATGTTTTTTCGATCCACCGGACACTGCGCGCCGGGTTGGGAGAGAGAGAACACCGACGCACAAAACCACACCAACCTACAAGACACGAAACGTGATGCGATGCGACGCAGGAGACCATGACACACAACATCCCAAATACAGTGGGCACATCGGCGGCTTCCGTATTTCGCCACCAAATGACGGCGGATACGATCAACCAGGGGATCTCCTGAGAGCCCTTGTCCTTGGATTCCGATTCGACGGCGGCGACTTGCGTTCCTCGTTTTACTGGCCGTGCAGCAAAGCAGCTCGTTTTGACTCCGTTGCACCGTCGCTCTGTAAGTAGTTAGCTAAAAATAAAAATTAGACTTTAGAGACAATGCCGTCGAGCTATCATGTATTAATAAAGTTTTATTAGGTTCTATTCATCGCTCGGAGCCGCCGGGTTCTCTCGTTAAGCCCAGTGGCTGCCATGGGCTTTGACGACGATAAAATTAGTTGCGATTCGTCGAGAGCCGTTTTGTCTTAGGGGGGGTTGGGGTGGTACATAACGTCACACAAATTGCTCCGGGGGAATCGTTATGGACCTACCGTAGAAACGATTCCCCGTTCAGCGGTTTCATGGCGTCCTCACTGCCGCTATGAGAGCCGCCGAAGCGATGGGAATCCGGGGGCGCCATGGTTGGTTGAGTTTGGTTGGTTGAGGGTACAAACCGTACCTACCTACCTACTACAACTCTCTCTCTCTCTCTCTCTCTCTCTTACCTAGGTACATACGATGAGGATGGTTGAAACTTGTGCGGAGCAAAAAATAATTGCATGAAAACACGCGCGAGAGGTATTGAGAGCGGATATTTGCACCAATTCCTTTGCCGTAGGCAAATCTCTTGGAAAGGTACAGCTAGAAAAAAGATCTCATAACATAAGCAGGCATCATCAGAGAGAACAAGTCATAATTACGTGGGTGCTCAATTTTTTTCGCGGCCAGGTCAATTTGCAATGCCTCTTTCTATTTACTCGGCATTGAAAATGCTGTGAGGGCTAGAAGGATGATGGCAACAAAGGGCTTCGTGTTGATGTAAACTGAATTTGTATATTTCAAATAGGCGTGATGGGTTGGAGAAGAAACTAGTGTTGATGCTTTATTTTGCAGTTTCAGTATGGTTGTTTCCTTTAATGGGATATTTTCATGACCTCTGATCCATGATGTCTCAATCACTCAAATTTTAGACACAAACACTGATGAATGCTCAGGTCTATGAAGATATTGCTCGCAGCAATCTCAGAGTGTGCTATACCACACCATCACCCAACTGCTCTCTTGCTTGTGTAGAATGTTATGGTATGTTGCTTTGCAAGATGATGCACCCCGCTGGTCCAACAGAGAAAATTTAAAGACCTAACATTACCTAAAAGATGCTTTATTTGTTTCGAAGTATTGGTTTCAATTTATTTTGACACATTTGAAGTCCACTAAGACAGAGAACTGCAAGAAAGTGAACCGCGATCGATAAATTTTAATGGGGCTCCATCTAACCTCCTTGCTATGTATGGTATCCAAGATATTTTGTTCAGTTTTGGGATAGAGATCCTATGTAAAGAATTTCATTGAGGTACCAAAATGTGCATAAGATTGTAAGTACATAGAAACATCATATCAGACACGGCGATAGCCTGGCTCCCCCCCAATATTAATCGGGATCGGGATCTCCACCGGATCTAATCATATCCTTTTGGAATCAGTATTGTTTTCACACCTTTAAGCCTGATATGTTGGAATCAATAATAAAATGATACTTAACAATAACTCGTGTACTTGTTCCGAAGTGTGCGCTAATTTAGCGCTCAGATTTCAATCAAAGGTGCATCAATCTTTGTACATAGGTTCTGATAATAAAAAGCGCGTACTCGTCACTTTTAATACCAGACATCTTGTGAATACAAACTCCAACATTGCGCTTCCTCGTGTAGGAATTGATAAAAAGTCATTTTCGTCTGTCCGTCTGCTTTTTTGCTACACTCCTTCTTATCGCACGTACGTATGGTAGATAGTCCTTCTAGAAAAATAATGTGCGTGGCCCCGGCGGCGGGAAGACAGTGCGGGCCGAGAGTCTATTTTCTCCGAATTCCTCTGTGGGAGACATCTTGTGAATCCGAACTCCAGCATCGCGCTTCCTGATGTGGGAATCAATGTGTCTGTCCCTCCGCTTTTTCGCTATGTTACACTCTCCTTTATCGCGTATTGTACCTAGAGGTACTTACGTTTCGTACTCCTTCTCTAGAAACACTCCAACATCATGATACTACGTGCAGTTTCCAAATTAACTGTTTTTGACGCTTTCCGCGTGAGTTTTGTTGCTTTCCATGCAATTGTTGACGCTCGCTTGTGATTTTTTTCACACTTCTTTGGTGACTTTTATTGAATTCCTCAGTGGGATCCACTTCAGAAATTGTACGAAAATATTTTTAGCGGATATTGCTAGCATAGTCATGGCTTTAGCCTGGCGCTCGCGTGCAGACAGTAATTACCATACATTGTCGATGTGAGGGTTTGCTCCTCAATAAAATATTTCCGCCGTGTCTACAGCGCAGTGGCAGCTGCCTCTAGTTCAATTACACTAATGCACTCATCCAACTATCTTTCACTTGCATATTGCTTGCATTAGACAGTAGAAATGTATTTGCACAATCCACCCGTCATCCTCATCTTCTGATGATTCCATAGATTCATCTGGATTATTCTTTGTCAGCTACCAACACTTCAAACAACAGCAAACTGCAGGATTGTGAACCATGCCGGTGACTTGTGTGTGACACATATTGTTATATAACAATTAGAAGGTCAAGTTTAAAAAAAACCCTTTCAGCCATTTTTGTGCTCAACCTCACTTGAGGTCAATGAGTCATCTTTAATGGCGTCGTTCTTGACACCAAACCCGAACCCGAATATCAACGGGGTATTCGTGGGTTCTCAATTGACTCATACATCACTTAGGTGCACTGGCTCAAGGGTGGCAGAAGAATGGGTCAAGAAATCATTGGTGGAAAAGTGTACCTGATCTGGCCCTTACAGGGACCCAATTTTATAACCAGTATGAGATATGCACCTAAGATTGAGTTAAAAGGAAATAAAAGTTGGCCGCCCAACTTTTAATTTGAGAATAAACCATTTGCACCATTGAAAAGAGTGTCCTCAATCTTCCTACACATCATACTCTTAGCTATTGATTTGATGATCACTACCTCTTTTTAGACCTCCACCGAACTCACTCGTGTGTCGTGTATTTGGCGCAACAAAGATGCAAAACCCATCGCCTCATACATCATCAATTCTTACCAGTTACAGCCCCCCCCCCCCCCGGGTTAAATTGAAGCCCATCCATATTTAAAGAAGAGGTGTGGGTGATATACTGGGTTCTATTTGCCACTGCATTGCAACTCCACTGGAAATAGGCGCGGTGTTGCGTTGGCGTGTTGACTGGGACCGTAGCCGGTGCCTAGCATAGTCCAGAGCAGCTGCCAGGCAATGAAGGCGCCGGATGGTCCCAAGATAGTATGACAAGGAGACTATAACTATGGATGGGTGCTACAGTCCATTAGCAGCCACTGGACACCGGCGTCCGGTGCAGGTAGGGTGGGGTGCCATTTTTCAATCATCGTGCTTCCCCCGTACAAGAACCATCGCAGGTCATCGGCCATCAGCTGTCATTTTTCCAAAATCCCGTCGGCGATATATATTATCTAGATAAGTATACAGGATTTTGCCAAGAGAGAGACACCAGTGTCTTGTTGACGACAGTATTACTAAACAATATCAATATAGCAAGTCTAAAAAAAGGCCATTTTCAGCTCTAGAAACCCAGGCCCGGTTGGGGTTCGCAGTGAAATGATTGTACCTCGTAGTACCTAAGGTACCGAACGTAGCTACCCGTTCTCTTCTAGGACCCAAGGGAGACGCACTTCTATCGCCGCCTAAGGCCCTTCAATTTTTGCCTCGTCGCCGTGGCCATCATGCCGTGGCGCCTCGACGACGCTTCTTGACGCAGGTCCGGCGCTCGGAGGTTGCGTCTTCGCGCCGCACGGGTGTTGACACGGCGCGAGCGCTAGCGGCCACCGGGTAGGTCAACCTCCGTGGTGCGGCAGCACAGTCGGCTAAGCGATAGTGCCCTGGGCTTCTTCGGTTCGACGGGTTCGGATAGCTTACCTCGACTGCTCTGCCGGATTTTTCTGGGCCGTGATGCCACCACATCGCGGGACCTAAAAATCCTTGTTCATTGTTCATAAGAGACTGTCGAATGGTGTCCAGCCAACCGTAAGTAGAAAATGTACCACAGCGCGCCGTAGGGGTTTTTGGGGTTTTGGCGTTTGGGTGATTCGGTGACGTCAATATTGAATCTAAAATCATCAACCGTCTCACACAAAAACCTTCGTAAAGTATCGATTTATGACATATTAGTACCTAAAAGTATAGATTTAGCTAAATCTTTGCACCCCGATATCTCAGCGTCCTGGAGGAGTTAGAGGGCGTTCATTAGCTCAAATTGACCGTCTTTAAAAGGGCTTTCCGACGGTGTGCCGCTCGGGTACCTTTGAGCACATTAAAACATTTCATTCGAAGCATGCCAAATAACATGGTGCCGAACATCTTGGCGGCTGGGGCAAACAGAAAAAATATCGCGAGGAGCGGACAATAAAAACATTTCATGTACATAGGAATAAGTACTAAAATTGCATTAGACAGCCTCTTATTGTCGATTTCGAGAGATTGAACAACGAAGATCGAACTTTTTTAACGCCGAGGTTTTCATCCTTTTTCACCTCCGATCGAGAAGTGTGGAGCTCGATCGATGAGGGGTGTCCACACTCATGGGTGATCACAGATAACAAATCGAACGAAAACGTTCTGTGATCAACGAAAAACAAGGTGAAACCTTTTGTGATCGAAGGTTTGTGATCGAAACGTTATGAAAACCGAAAGGTTTAATTCCCGCGAACGGTTTTTTGGCCGAAGTTCGATCAGAGAAATGTGATCAGTTTGATCTTCGAAGTGGTCACGGTTTTTGGGAGGCCATCACCAAGAATCGAACAAACCATCCCGACACGATCCGGCCGGCTACTGCGGGAATGGTGAAGATGTCGAAAAAAACTGACAGATATGGACACTTCCACATTTAGTTTTTGGCACTCCTATGTATGTATGAAATTACCCATGTAGACAGATTTGAAGAATCCATATTTAGCTCTGACGGTTATTGACACATCCACAATAGTCCGTCGGTTTTGGACAGATCCACATTTTTGCACTGTTTTAAAAACGCTGCCGTTTAATACGCAGTCAATTTTTTGTTCAAAAACTTTCCAAAATCAGGCGGGGTCACGGGAGCACTTGATAAAAATATCTGACGAAATATCTATTTAATTTAGTTCTGTTTTGTTGATAAAATGAACATAAATAGTATGGTAATGTGTGCGGCCGTGCTAATTTGATCCAAGGGATCCAATTAGATCCCTTTTGAAATTGGGGATTGCCTTTCTCCGCTTTACGAGATAACCCTAGCATGTTGCATATCAAACCAATGCAATGCAGTCGCTTCGTTTGAAAAGAAATACGCCTCTAGTTTTATGGTCCAATTTTGCCACCACTTACCAGCACTAGTTTTTTAGTTCTGAGGTACCTACGGTGCCGTATCTACGTTACCCTTGGTACAGGGCAGATTTGTAAGTATGGAGGTCCTTTTGTGGGAGGTTGAAAAGGTAGCATGGTCTTTTTCTGTCTTTTTTATTTTTGGCTATTGTACCACTAGCCATTTCTACCCCAAATAACGGGGGGTCAGATGGGAGTCCTTCAGCTAAATTTACCCTCCCAAAGTATTAGTCGGTAAAATTGACACGGATGTCCATATTATGTAGTGTGCACTACCGGTGTCCGGACTCGCTGGGGACTTGAACATGCTTACGCTCACTGGCAAAGTTTTTGGTCTGGTCGCCCCCCAACACGAACAAAA
>JALLPA010000796.1:0-13008 GCA_036939895.1 Thalassiosira exigua
AGACCAAGTTTGAGACATCCGAGAGGTGCGGCAATCATTTTCAACATCTGAGCATGGCAAGTACTTTGGATCCCTCGCCAGAGTCAGTGGCCTACTCCAATTCACAGAGCTCTTGTGCTCCGAAAGAAGGCTCACCGCCTCTTCTATGAGCTCTGCATGTTCAGTCGGGTCGAGGGGGAAAGCTTCCGCCGGATCGTTCAACACATCAAACAGCAGAGGTGGATGGTGATATACCTCCTCATCGTCATTGTAATGCGACGATTTGGTCCAGAACCAAACCTTGATCCACCCCAGCTTCAATGCAACAACATCGAAACGGCCGAAGGGTGCTGGGAGTGGACCGGTCTTGAATCCATCACGCCAGAAGAATATGGCCCTCCTTTGGTCTGTACCACTTCCCACGCGACCAAGGAATACGTTTGAAACGTCGACTCCATCAACGTCATCTGGGATGTCTCTACCGATGACTCCCAACACAGTTGGTAGAACGTCAAGGGTCGACACTGTGTCGGACGACTCCCGTCCCCGTGGTGCGTCCCCGTTCTTCCACCGAACGATGGCCGGCATACGAACGTTCGCCTCCCATGCCGAACCGAGCCCCGAGTCCTCGCCGCAGTGCACACCGTCCACCTCGAACTCGGTCCCGGGATAGACGCACCTTCGCGGCGCGCCGGGGAGGGGCGACGGAACGTATTCCGAGGGACACGCCGTGCACCCCTCGTCGACGTGGTCTCGGAGCCACGCCCCCTCGAAGGGTCCTTTGGATCCCGCGCAACTCCTTTCCGCCGTCCACGGACCGTTGTCGCTCGTGAAAATCACGAGGGTGTCGTCGTACGTGCCCTCACTTCGGAGCGCGTCGAGGACGCCTCCCAGGATCCAGTCCATCTCCTCCACCGCGTCGCCGAAGTCGGCGGCGAACCCCCCCTCCCGACGGCTGAAGTGCGTCGAGGCCCACTGGCACTCCGCGAAGCGCGGCGCGCAGAGTTGGTGGACGTGGGAGAAGGCCACGTAGAGGAAGAACGGCTTATCGGCGCGAGCGTTCCTTTGGATAAACTCCGTCGCCGCTTCGACGTAGCGGGGGGCCAAGTTCCGCAGGTTGACGGGCTGCTCGACGATCTCCCGTCCGTCGAACAACGGGAGCCAGTTCGTCCCGTTCGGATCCTTCTGCGTTCCGCAGACGTGACCGTCGAGGCTTCCCCCCGACATGTGGTACGGAATGCCGAACCACTCGTCGAACCCCCTGTCGGTTGGGAGGTATCCCGGTCGCGAGCCGAGGTGCCACTTCCCCACGATCTTCGTCGCGTAGCCCTCCGCCCGCAAGTGATCGGCGAGCGTCGTCTCGTTCGCCATGAGGCCGTGGACGGCGTCGGGCTCGAAGACGCGGGGGTACACCCCCGTCTTCACGGGATACTTGCCGGTCAGCAGGGCCGCGCGGCTCGCGGAGCAGAGGACGGCGGGGGAGTTCCAGTGGAGGAGCTTGAGTCCGTCGCGCGCGAAAGCGTCCGTCCGCGGCGTGCGGGAGCGGGGCCGTCCGCCGAAGCCGAAGGGGCCGGGAGGGGGAGGGCCCGTGGATCGGAAGGCGCCGACGTCGTCGTACGCTAAGTTGTCCGCGAAGAGGACGACGACGTTGGGCGGCTTCGCCTTCGCGGCCGCCCCCGCTCCCGAGAGGGCGACGACGAAGGCCACGAGGATGCAAACCATCGCGAGGAAGCCGGATCTGCGGGCTGCGGGCGCATTCTGTGATCAAAATCTCAGCGTGGTGGCTGATTGTCGAATAGTCACGAGCTGTAACCAGAAATCAATCGCCAGGGCGCGAAGGCCAGGCGGAGTTCGGGTTGTGTCCCGTCCCAGTGGCGAGGGACGAGAGACTTCACCCCGCCTTCGCCTTTGCGCTTGCCATAATCTTTGTGATCAGTGGCGCCGGTCTCAATGGCAGCCGCAGCTACCCTCTAGGCAGCAGCGGCCTTGGCAGAGATTTTTTTGCCCACCCACCCACCCTGGTGCCTGCAACTCAAGTGGTACCCACCCACGTCAGTGGCAGTCGTGCTCAGGACCATCTTCCTGGTCTTTGGCAAGTCCGTATCTGGTCATCCGAGCGGAATTTTGCCTTTGCTGAGCAATGGCTGTCCAGTGGCGGTCTCAAGGGAAGGACCTACCCCTGAACTTGGGACAGGGCATGGGTCTGGGTCAGGGCCCCAGACACACACCTTTTTACATTCATACCTTCTTCATAATAAGATTAGATTGATTTAAGTTTTAGCTCTGTGCTACTCAGCAATATAGCTACCCTGTTCCGTTGCCATGTTATCCCCACAGCAAGGCCGTCCTGTCGACATCGGATTGTCGTTCTAAAGCAGATACAACTCAAATCGGTATGTTCACTGTTCATGCTTGGTGCACATAGCTAGCGGCAGACCTGAACGAGAGATGTATGTTTGAATGAAATTGGATCTCGGATTTGCCCCCATCTCCCTTTGCGCCTTTCCTCTTCACCACAGCCAACATACTGGGTTTCTCTCCAAAGCACTCTAATACAGTAGGCATCAATCAGGTATATTCTGTCTCCAAATTTGAACAACTTTAGCCTGATATCTTTCCCATCTTCTTCATTCCACAGTAGCTACTCATTGGTTTGTGCAATGTACTCGGTGATTTTGCTGCGTCCGCACTCTTGCACACTCCCAATGGCACACTTTGGTTTGAAGATGCAGAGTATGGTGTCGCTTGGCCTGATAGGACAGAGACAGGAAGATCTGTATTTTCTCTGACAATAGAGATTGTCACCGCAGCTGTAGTGATAGACATAGTGTTATTCATGAGAAAGACACCAGAGCCACTGGCACTACTCTTCTTCATGTTGTGATATCTGGCACAGCAGCAATGTTCTGAATCTGCAGTTCATCTGATGTGATCTGAGCCAGTGAGAACTCAATAATGTTGCAACAGGGGTGGAAAATAATTCCAAAGCCAAGGGTAAGAACGGCAGCAATACCAAAATTGCAGCACCATCGAGTTCTGAAGACTGTGGCTTGTATTGCCCCGTCACCCTGTTATTGGGGGGGGGGGGTGCACATGTCAGAAGGGCCTACACCACCAATTTCACAGCATGTACAATTGTCATATTTCTATCCTTCTACTGTGATACATATTAATGTGATATATTAGCATAAACTCAAATTGAGTCATAACTTGTCAATGTCAATATTAAGACACTAGCACTCACAATCATAGTTTTGTCACGGGCTTCTTTGTATATCGCTCTGAAATGGACATTTCTCCAACAAAAATGTCAACATGATTTGTGTTATTGAATTTTCAACAAGCTACTTCTTCCCCTCCTATCATAACTCACAGTGCATCAAGCTTGCAGTCACTCAGATCAATAGTCAGATAATGTGTTGTCAAAAGAAGAACGAATCTTTGCAGCATTGTAGGCGACTTTTAATTCCTGTAGATAACTTGCTCCAGAGCATCAGTGTAACTGTCAACACTAATTATGCGGAGGAACAGTGGTGGGTTTACTGTTCTATCCTATACAGGAGCTGAGACAGTTCTAAAGAGAGAGGTACAAGAGATAATATGAAGTGAGTGATAAGTTTACCACCGAGCACTAATGATAATATGAATCACGTTTCTGATATGTTAAATTCATGTTCCCATATTGTTATCACCATCCCATGCCGTGAAATCCTTATTTCCACCCTGACCAAGCCCTACAAAATACAATTTGTACTAGGGGATCACTGCCTTTATTATACCATCAGAAAGTTCATCAACCGATGCTCAGACCCAGTCGCACAAGTGATTCTCTTCATCACCGTATGGTGAAAGGTAATGGGAAAACCAGAGTCAACCAAAGTCACTTTTTGCCAAATTGTGGGACCCGGATAGCATCTAAACCATCAAAATCATCAGTGAAACCTCGCAATTTTGGTACCATTTTGAACCATTGACAAAAAGGGATTTTCTGAAATCTGTTTATCAAATGAGAGCCATCCAAAAAGTTTCTACCTACATACACAACTCTCTCTCTCAGCTTGTGGTCTTGTGGCTGGCAGTTGAGCTTTTTTGTTGGCAGGTGAAAACAGGAAAAATTAAAGGACGAAACTATTTAGCCTCCCTATCTTTCCTTGTACGAAGTCAGTTATGTGTTCCGTTAAAAAGTAACCAAGATATGTTTTCAACAATTTTTTCCCCAAACAAATCAAACTTAAACCTCTCCTCTAAAGATGATGATCTAGCAAGACGCATCAGACACCGGCAGTCCAACGGCTTTGGCCATGTCATATGCGGCGGATGCTACTGCGACCAGGTTGCACTCCCTAGCAGCACAATAGGCATGGGGTGAAAGCCCAGTGCCTATTGTACTGATATGTGAATGGCAGATTGCATGGGATGAGGATACGGCAATGAAATCATTACTTAAAATAAGAGTGATAAAAATTAGACTTTGAGCTATTTTGCGCTTAATAATATAAACTAGAGGGTTTGGGTCCTGCATGAAAAAAAGATAAAAATCAAAAATAGTTCTACTAGTAGGAATTAGTACGAATCGAACTTCGTTCGAACAATCAACAAAAAATGACGAACGCTTACACAGTCATTGCTCCTCAATATTTGCACGAATTTTCACCTTTGTACGCACGCATCACGCAAGTTTGACTGTAGCTAGAGATAGGTAGGTAGGTAGGAATTGTACCCACCCACCAACAAACCATGACACCCCCTGGCTTCCATCGCTTCGGCAGCCTTTGTGGTGGCAGTGAAGGCGCCATGAACCCGCCGAGTGGGGAATCACGTCTCCAGGGGGTCCGTAACTATTCTCCCGGAGCAATTCTCATGGCGTTATGTGCCACCTCAATCCCCCCTAACACAAAATGACTCTCAGAGAATTGCAACGAAATTCTGACCGCCCAAGACCATGGCAGCCACTGCCCTTAACAGACGAATCTTCTGACGCCGAGCAATGAATACAACCAAGACTAACTATATAAATACTAGGTATATCGGTGGCATCATACATTAATGTCATGTTTACTTTTCTCTAAACTACTTACACCACCTCAATCCGACGGCGTAAAAGCAAGCTGCTACAGGGGAAGGCCGTTTAGCCGGCCAATAATGTGTGACCAAGGACAAGGGCTCTCATGAGAACCCTTGATTGATGGCGTATGCCACCATCTGGCAGCAAAAGATGGAGGCCACCGTCGCGACCGGCGGTGATGTTTTGGTTGTGACTTCTCATGGTCAAGCCTGTTCTCTCCTGTCGCATGTCATGTCCTGTATGTGGGCGATGTGGCAGGGGGGTTACGGGCGGTTTGCTACCTACCTAGATAGGAAAAAAATATGTTAATCAATTTTCCTCTCTAGTGCCGCCGCATCATTCCGCCCCCCTGATCCGAAGCAAATGCACCATTCTTCATTGATCAGTGTATTGTGATCTAAAAAGAACGAGGAGAAATGAGCGTGTCTTTGCACCAAAATCAACAGGGAAAGAGGGATAGTGGAGCGGAGGCGGTCAATGGTCGATGGACGACGGAACAAAAAAAGCTGGCGAAGCACCGCGTAGATACAAACAACAATTTCCAAAGACTTTAGATATTTATCTGTTACATAAAAAATGTTTCACGCAGGACTCAAACAGTCTTGAGACCCATTTGCAGATCTCAAGCATCCCACCAATAATCTAGAGATGTACTACGATTACCCACTGAAAATGTATAGACGTCTGATAACTGCAATGATAACACTCAAACATAGGGAGTGCACACATTAAATTATGTTTGCTAAGGATGACAAGCGATCAGGCTAACTACAACAACAAAATACTTCTGTATTTGCTTTTTGCAACCCAAAGACAACTAAGCTGACTTCAACCTTGCTTTGAGTCTCAATGTGATGGATATCAAACGATTGGCTCGTAGATCATTGCAAAGGAGCAGGGTAGCTAATCCTACTCAAACACAGTAGATGTAGACGAAGGCAGCATTCCAATTGTCAAAAGCAATATTTATAAAAGCTTACTGCAACTCTGTCTATGCCTATATCACCTAGTGTAAATGAGGCATCAGTGCCTCCTGACGTAATGGCTCGAGTCCATTTTGTCAGGAGGGCTTTATGTCAGGAGATATTCGGATCTTTGGATCTTACCTTGTGTCATGAGCTCTCTGCGCAGGTTGATTGGATAGGCACTCTGTAGAACCACATAGGAACCAGTAGGATCCTTATAAAACTCTGCGCAGGACCGTACTGTACAGTACCATCAGCTTCCAGCCAGCCACCATGGCACCCAGATAGCTAATAAGGCCTATTTAATAGTCCACAGGCCGCTCTGATTGGATAGAAGGTCGGGGAAGGGGACCACGGCTGACCCCAAACCTCAACATTGAGGCCACTAATTGTCAGCGCCAAGACTCCCATCTTCAGAGATGGAAACAGAGATTATCATCATTTAAGACCGGCGCAAGGAAAAGGTCAAGGGGTCAGGATGACAACCCACAGCTTGCGGCGCGAGCGCTGAAGGTTTTCAGTTTTTTGAATTTTTGAATCGACTCATGCACGAGGAAAGCTTGCGACGCTCCCCGAGGCAAGGCAACTGGCGTGCAAGGATGAGGACAACGACGACGATATGATTCCAGCGCTGCACAGAGGAAAGGCCGCCGAGAGGGATGTCTGCAAACAAAGCGTCAACAGAAGAATAAAAAAATCGAAAACCCTATTGGTGGTCAGCCTGACCTCTTGACCTTTTCCTTGCGCCTGTCTTATTTTTATAAAGAACCAATGACTCACCATCACCATTCACCACATATGGTTTGTAATTTGAACTTAAAATTAATTGTAATGAAAATATTTCTACAGCGTTCCAAAAAATAGTGTCCAGAAATGCCACTTTACTCTGAATTATGATAAGATCAAACACCATGGGAATCTCAATGCTTGCTTGATATGACAAATTTTATGCTGGCCATGTGATATATTCTGAGATTGAGTTGTATGTCAAGTCGGACCAAGTAATCCCAACACATTATTTACTATCTTCCAGAATGTATACATACCATGACGATCCCCAAAAAGCGTAGACAATGATGTATAAACGATCATTGTCATACCTAGTTATGTTGGTCAGTATTCTAAGCACCTCATTGAAGTAATTAGACTAGATTAGATTCACAGGCTTACACAAGTTCAATGCATATGATAATAAAGAGAATAGAAAGCTCAGGTTCTTCGTTTTGGCTGGCACCATCTAACCTATATATTGACACAGTCCAAAAATTTATTAGCATTGCAATGACCTAAATGAAGAAAACCTATTAACGCGTTGGCACTACCAGTTGTCTTGACAAGAAATGTAAGTTGTCCCAAGCCAAAGTTGAAAAGTGCAGTCAAACATTTGGAACGAGATTCAGTTTATGGGGACTGGGATCAATGTCACCATATATACGTATAAAAGGAACAAGTAAGCTGGTAAAAATAATATATTTGGTAGTAACTAATATAAATCATTTCCACAACATCAGCTAATGTACCTACAGAAACTATGCACCTGTACCAATTCTTAAATTATATGTAGCGTCCATGAAAGGAAGCGTCACCAAGCTAATATAAATCCCTGAAAGGTATCATTGCTTGACATTAGCAACACTGTCCAAGCTTTGGTAGAATGTTAGAAAACTGTCAGAAAATGTTGAAATTGGGAAGGCTGACTACTTTTGTTGTCGAGGTCTCATTTTGTTCAGTTACCCTATTACATAGGAACAACACTCATTTCTATTCAAAATAATGTTATGATGACAATGGCTTTGACAAAATATTGGAGCTGTTAAAAGGCAGTCATTTTGTGGGAGACTACCATATGCCAGTTTTGTAATGATATACATGATTAATGTACACATTCTACGTTGTGGCCCTATATACTTGTGCTGTTATCTCCTATTCTCTCTGCTATCACTCATTCTATGCTAAACCAACTTATACCTTTGTTGTCAATACAGTTGTCTTCCAAATGGCCCGTTTGAAGCTTTGTATACATGCCCTGCGAACTCCTCCCCATACTCATACCCTTTGTAGATGGCTAGGCATCGTGGCTGTCTAACAACTATAAGTTGAGTAAATTTATACAAGAAAACTGACACACATAATCAATTCAGACTCGGAGAATCATTTCATTCGTCTGGATACTAGTCTAGTCTGGGGTAAGGATGGCATGCACCTCAGGGCACGGCTTTAGAATGGCCATTTTGGTGCAACGAATGCAAACGAGCGATTCTGCAAGCTCCACACAAATGCCATATTGTTCATTTGGAGACAGGACTATCTTGTGTTCAGTAGTGTCACCAGATGAAATAATTATACACACCTTGTACAAACAGTATTAAAAGCATGCAATGCCTACCCATCCTGCCACAATTCAAAACTTGAAACATGGTTTCTAATCCGATATACTACGTGATCATGCTGCGAACCTCCAGCTGATAAGCATCGATAGTGTGTCAATATATGTAGCGCTTTTTCTCTCCAAAAACCTCCCATCTGTACAGATCTGTGATTGGGCCAGCTCCAGTAGTATCTCCGGCTCTTCGACCCCTACATGTGACATCACAACGGTCGATTGAAAGGGGTCAATGTCAAATATGCTTCCAGACCTATTGGTCGATGACAATAAGTAGGGCACAAGAATAAAAATTATGATTGAAACGATTGTATAATCAGAAGACTTTTATATCATCACTATCAGAATGAAGCGTTTCATGTATACTCAGTTATGTTCATTATCAAAAATTGTCAGCCTGCGTTGGCACAGCCGCTAGATTTCCCCGGTGGATTTCCTCTAGCAGACGTAGCTCGGCTCGGGCCAGACGATCGAGCTCTCATTCGTTTCGTCCATCGTCTCCACGTCGTCGACGCCGACGGGGGACGCCCTCCTCCCTCGCCCGCGCACTTTCTCCTCGGCCTCTTCGGCCCTCTCAAGCTCGTCCGATTCCAGGAGCCGCTCGGCCTCGAGGTCCTGCTCCAAGAACAGCGCCGCAGCGCGCGCGCGTCCGCAGGCCCATCGGGTGCTCTATCGCGACGCTCGCGCGAGCCGAACGCGGCATTCGTCCGCTTCGACTCGCTGCCTCCTCTGCTCGGCGAGGACTCGACGGGACGCCCGCCGCCTCCGCGCGCGGTACTCTTGGGTCAGGCTCGAGGTCAAGAACTTCTCGAGGCCCAGGACGTCGGTTGCCGCGGGCGATCGGCCTTGTTCGATTTGACGTCGGACGGCGAGGATGTCGCGAGGAGTGTTGGCCTTGAAGGAATTGAGCTCGCGGCGGTCGCACCAGACGTCGGACTTGTAAGCAGTGTGGGAGATGTTGGCCACGACCATCATCTCGGAGGTCTTGGAGAAGCGGACGCGATGTCTGCGGGGGGCGGGCGCTGCTTTGGCGGGAGAGATCGTGCCGCCCGCCGTTGTGAGGGGAGAGCTGGGCCTCGACGCCGGCCCCAAGCGATGGGAAGAGTTTTCGCAATCGTCAGCTGGGTTGATGTACATCATAATGAAAGCTTTCGATTGCCTGAATTATGAAAGTACGGCACTGCAATGCAAAATCGGTCAATGAAAATAAATAATTATGGCAAGCCAAGGCAAGCATGCATCAAAAGCTTTTGGTCTCGACCACGTTCATCATGCATGTGCTGTATTCGCGCCTTCGATCTGATCTGGCGTCCAAGGTTCTGATCTGGCGGCCCTGCCCTGCCTCCTTTCCCGTTTGCATTGGGTCTTCATCAATCATTATTAGGTACATATTGCCATTTATTTGCCATTGCCGCCCCGCCCCGTCTCGCGCCACCCGCCCCTCCCGTGCAAAGTGCGAAGTCTCATTTCGATTGAAGATTGCATAGCAGGATTCTGCGGGATTGCGATTGCTCACATCTCACAACATCATCCGCACCCGCCTTGAATAGAGCTACCTATGAACTTTGCGGCGGTGAGTAAGTATCGTAAGTAGGTAGTCGCGGCAAAACGATGCAGAGGCTCCTCGTCTGGCGAATGTGTCTGAGATGGGTCTCACCAGGAATGCATAGGTACGATACACCCGAAGGTGACGAATGAAGCGAAGGGCTCGCGACAAAATAGTGAGCAGAGAAAATAATTATGAAGTAGGAATTACAGTTTCCAAATCAATTGTTTTTTTTCACCCCCCGCGAGAGATCTATCTCCCAACTTGGGCGGGAGATTTCTCACTTATCTAATTCCTCTGTAGAATCTACAGCGGAACTTATAGAAAAATATTTTGCTAGCACTTGTTAGTGGACGAAACGACGACCATGGCCGAGCGCCCGCCCTAGCCATCCTCGTCCCAGAACGTGATACAGACATGGTAGATCACCGCCATACTGAAGGAGCCGCTTTTACCCGACGGTGCCTCCAAAAATTGCAATATGTGCCAGAAAGATTGGCCAGGCATTGAGAACTCAAGAGGACAAATCCTTGCTGCCTCCCGGTCGCCGGGTGCGTCGCGGCGACGAGACCGGCTCTGCCTTCAGGTTCGTCTACTCGATCCCCAGCAGCACATTAGATCGAGACGGCAATCCCCACCCATTAAATCAACTGCCGAGCGAGGACAGCATGCAATATCAACAGCAATTTCATCTCGGCCCCCGCCTGCGGGCACCCAATGGCACACGTCAGCCACCGCCACCTTGTCATCCTTACAGGGACGGAAAACCCCTACAGTGATGACATGCACCAAGAGGTCCCGGAAATGCATCTCAATGGCACTGATCTCGAGTTGCTAATGCTGCAGACATTGAGATCAGAGTACAAGTTTCCTGCATTGATCACGTGCAATAGATGGATTGATCTTTAGTACGAAACTGATGATATCTACCCGAAAAAAAGCCACGAAGAATAGCCCCACAGAGTGAGAGACTCTAAGAGAAAAGCTGGAAAAGCTTGCAATGTGTATGATCCTCTATCCAAAGGCAACACTTGCAGAGATCTGTCCCTTCTTATACAATATTGATCCAAGTGAGCCTCCGCACTCCAATTCACAGGTACATCGGGCCAATAAGTTGCTGGGGTTGAGAATGAAGGCAGCTTCTACCATTTCTGATCTGGTTTATTCTGAAACCAATCTACGCAAGCGTTGGCATCATTGGAATTCTCTGCCTCCTATAGGAATGAATTCAGTGGACACTACAGACATCATTGATATCGACGAGGCTGGTTTCACTCTTGAGCATCAGAACCGTAGACGTCGAAAGACACCTACCCCGATACGGTGCACGCAGCGGGGTGTCTACGGACAAGGAAGGAAGCTGGATATTCTTTTGGATATTTCAGGTGATGATGTTGGTGGTATGCGTTGACACGAAACATGGCTAGATGGCGGTGCTACAATCAAAAGGTTTTGTGAATTCATGGAGAGGATCATCAATGATCTTGCGACCAATCATCCTGGTAGGGTGTTTACCTTCACAATGGACAACCTGACCTCCCACAAAAACCCAACGATTCCAAACATGATCTATTTGGCCGGGCATCGTGTTGTCTTTCGTCACCATACTGGCCAGTGGACGGTGCCGTGGAGTATGGGTTCAACACTGTCCATGTTTGTCTGCGAGTCTATTTCAACAAATTGACAACCATGGATGAGTTGAAAAATCAAACCGACTTCATCATTGGGAGAATTCCCTCGTTCTACAGGTACTTTATGCATGTGGGGTTTTCCCAATAAATAGTATTCGTTTATTTGTACTGCGATGTATCTACCTTTCTTGCACAAGATGTGTGGTTCAAAATACTAGTATGAAATCAATATTGCCTCCTCATTTGAATGTGTCATACCCGCATACCTACGTTCGTGAACATGTTGTACTTGTCCTGGCTCTATCCCTGTTCCCAATCCCCATCATCCTCCAAATCAACCAAATCAGTGATATCCTCGCACGTACCTCTGTGAATGTTAGTCGTGTAGGGCTGTACTGCCTGCATGTTCCGGTGCTGATTCGTCTTCTCCGGGGTGGAAAGAGCATCGGAGTCCTTTGCAAAATTGATTCCATCCTTTGCACGCGCCCGTATACGCTCGACTTTCCTCTGGGCACAATCAGGTGCAGTGGACTTTGTGGCTGAAGCAGATGCGGACTTTTTGACTCGAGGCTTAGACTTGGCTGCGGGCTTCTTCATCGCCTCCTCCTCCGCATCATCATCAGAAAAAGAAGACTCATCAGAAGACAATTCAAGAACCACACCTCTGTCCACCTCATTAGCCCTCCTCAATCCATTGTTGCTCCGATGGCTAGCACTGGCATTCACGCCCATCTAGACGTCCTTTCCCCCTCTGTGGATCCACCCTCTTCCTTTTGGGTGACTCGATTTTTCCATCTGCCGTTCCAGTTCCTCCCGAGCGTTATTACCCGGAGGGTTGTAAACCATGTGGGTTGCTGCTGTGAGGGATGCCCGCTGTCCAATGGCCCGCTCCCTGCCTTTCTTATTACCCCTGTCCAACTTTCCTTCCTGCTCCATTTTGCCGTAGGCTTCTGTTGCCCTCTCGGTGGTGTCGCTCTTCAGAGATAAAGCACCGTTGAAGTAATTCTGTGTGCTGTCGCTGTCAGCCTCGCCAGAAATAGGTATGGGGTTCTTCTGTTCGGCCCTCGTCATACGGGCCGTGGGGATGTCTTTGATCTTGCAAACAAAGGTACAAGCGCAATTGCAAAACGGCGGTCAGTGAAATGGCCGGGGAGTGTCGTTTTGGTCCGATGTGCCACCTGGGGTGGGTGAAGGTGGGCTGGAGCCACTAAAAACTTGACAGCCTTGGTTCTCAACGCCTAGAGACTCTGGAGGCAAAATAAGCGCATGTTTTGGAGGCGCCGACGTGCTGAAGGGACCCCTTTGGTTTGTCGGTGATCTGCCGGGCTGTTGCCAAGGTATGAGACGAGGTCGTCTACTGCAGAGCCAAGACGGCCATGGTTGTCGTCGCCAGGGTTTGTGGCGGCGAAGTGCAGTAGGTATTTTTACTCGGGGGGGGG